>JAABKJ010000251.1:0-54864 GCA_011634705.1 Andricus grossulariae
TTTAGTTTGTCTATTATTTAAAAAATCACTAATGCTTCCTCTATGAGGAAGCAAATACATTTGCTAACGGGAAGCAATGTGCTTGTGAAATTAGCACCATATAATTATAAATACAAACAAACACTGAAAAAATGGTTTGGCTGTCCTAGCTAGACGTTTAGCTGGATTTTTGTCTTCTAAGAAAATATAGCTGTGTTACCTAATTTACTAGCTGTGTTACCTAAATATCTAGCTGTTTAAGCTAAATTTCGCCATATAGAAATTGTCTGGATAAATTAGCTACATAATTTCTAGATGGAAAAATTAGCTAAAACAGATAGATATTTAGGTAAGATAGCTAGAAATTTAGGTGACACAGCTATATTTTCTTAGAAGACGAAATTCAGCTAAAGGCCTAACTGGAACTGCTAAACCATTTTTTTCAGTGAAGTGGATATACTCGAGATAGAATTCACAGCTAGTTTTTAAATTCATAGTTGCGGATTAAAAATTTAAATATTTTGTAGTTGGTTGAAAATTCAGGTGGTATTTTGTTGAAAATCCATTTATTATTGTATTAAATTATTCTTTTGGGTTGAAAATTACTCTTTTTGGGCAAAAAATCAAACAAATTTATTCAACTGTTTTTTTCCTTTTATGCTGAAAAATCTTTCTTTGTTGAAAATTCAACTATTTTGTTGGGAGTTTTTCTTTTTTGGTTGAATTCAGCTGTTTTTTGTTTGAAATAGAAATATTTCTAATTTGAAAAATTATATTTTTTTATTGAGTATTCAACTTTTTGGTAGAAAATTAATCTTCTTGATTGAAATCTAATCGACCTTCGTTAATATTTAACTGTTTTAATAAAATTTTGTCTTTTGGTTAAAAGTTGAACTACTTTAGTAAGAATTAATTTTACTGGTTCAAAAATGAACTATTTTGTTGAAAATTTATTTGTTCTTTGGCTGAAAATTAAGTTTTTTAACTGAAAAAGAACTATTTCATTTTTGGTTAAAAATGTATCTTTTTGATAGAATTCAACTATTTGGTTTCAAACTTTTTTTTGTTGATGAAAATTCGTCTATTTAATTGAAAATTCATGTAAATTGTTGAAAATGTATCTATTTTGCTAGAAAAATTAATCTTGTAAGCAGAAAATTCATCTTTTTTTTTGAAAATTAGAGTTAGTGTAACTAAAATCTAAATATTTACATGAAAATTTACATATTTTGTTGGGAATTTATCTTTTTTGGTAGAAAATTATTCTTTACAGTTCAAAATTCATATTTTTGAGTTGAAAATTCAATTTTTGTTTAATTGTCTTTTTTTCCTTTTTGCCTGAAAAATCTTTCATTATTAATCTTTCATTCACCTATTTTGTTGAAATTTTGTCTTTTTTGGTTTAATTCAACTGCGTTTAGTTTAAAATAAAAATCGTTTTATGTTAAAATGCCGACTATTATATTTTTTGTTGAGAAATCATCTTTTTTGGTTGAAAATTCCACTACTTGGTTGTAAGCCACTCCTTTGATAAAAATGCATTTTATTGATTAAAGATTGAACGTTTTTGGTTAAAAATCCGTTTTTTTTTCATTAAAAATGATTTTTTTTATCTGTAAATTCAAGTATTCTATTTTTTATTGATCCTTTTGAGTTGAAAATGCTAGTATTTGGTTCAAAATGGATGTAATTGGTTAAAAATCAATACTTTTTATAAAAAATTAATCTTCTTTGTTCATAAATCATTATTTTGGTTACAAATTTAACTACTTGGTTGTAATATTAACTCCTTTGTTAAAAATTAATTTTGCATTTTTTACTATTTTGTTGAAAATTCGTTTTTTAGTTGAGAATTAATTTTTCCAACTGAATATTTAACTATTCAATTTTTGTTTGGAAATTGATCAGCTTTAATTGAAAACTCATGTATTTTGATGAAAATTCAACGCTTTCTCAAACATTTTCTATTGGTCCCAGTGTAGGAAAATTGAATTTTTCTCCCACTCTGAAATTCAAAATCTTCTAAAACATTTCTCGATTTATAAATATTATATCGGTTTTTGAATTAATTTATTGATAATTAAAATGTTTTGGAACGACATGATATCCTGAGATTTACTATGAAAAAGTTCAGCTTTAATATTTCTGGAAGTTTTGCAAATCTATTAATATTTTCCTTCAAGTAAAAAACCCTTTTTTTGTCAGTTCGTACTCGTGTGCTTTTCCTTTGTAATTTTTTTTCTCCACTTTTCTCATTCGTCATGCTGCATCTTTTTCCTTCCTAAAGAAAGAGTCTGAAAAAGATTTCCACTGTGCAAAGCACTAGGAGAAAATTATGCGAATCCTATTCACTATACAGCCGCATGATCGAGGATGCACATCCTTCATTTTTCTTCTTCATTTCATAAAAAAAAATATATGTATTTCTTCGAGGACATCAAGTAATATTGTAACAAAATATGTTCAAAATATGTTTCAAAATGTTCTCAAAATATGGGAAAAAGATTTCATTTTGAACAAAATAGTTAAATTTTTCACCTAAAGTGATCAATTCTCAATCCAAGGGTGAATTTTTAATCAAAGAGTTGAGCTTTTATGCTAAGAAACACAAATGGTTTAGAAAATAGTTGAATGTTGAACCCAAAAAGATGAATTTTTAATCAAATGATGGAATATAGAAAAATAATCATTTTCAACCAAGTAGCTGCATTTGCAACTAAATTTTTGAACTTTTAAGCGAAGAGATAAAGTTTTCAAAAGTTAAAAGTTTGAGAGCTTTTCTTTCTTTGGTCCAACAGTCTAATAAATGCAAACATCAAAAACTATTACAGTTGTTTAAAAATCGTTTTTTATTTTCTACGTTTCGGTTCTCACTGCGAGCCTTCATCAGAAAAATTTCCATTTCTAAAATAAATCGTATTTTTATGATAAATTAAAACTAAAATACAATAACCTAATGAGTAACATAAGAATTTTTAGTTATTAACTGTCGTTAAAAATTACGTAGTGTCGAAAAAATACATTTTAGAGTCAATTATTCAACATATAAAAGGTTGCGTAAGGTGAAGATTCAACACTCATGTCGAAAATTTATATATTTATTATCGAGGATATTATCAAAATTTGAGCCTCAAGAAATTTTCTTTCAGAGGCTCAAACCAAGTCGACTACATTTTTAACAGAAAAAAGTTTCGAATAATAATGAGCACGATGACAAAACACACGTTGAACTGACATTGAGATTTATGCTACAGATGACACTAAATGGACGATAATGCACAGGTCAAATTTGAATTGAAAATTTTCATTGAGCCATAGCTCTTGGATTCAAAATTGTAAATTAAATTTTATTTCAATATTAAGTTTATTGTATAATGCATTGATACATCTGGTTAATATTTAATACTTCAGTCTGAAGATTTATTGAAATTGTTGTAAATGTTGCTATAGAAATAGATTAAATAATTCGCCGTTTATAACTGTTTTGTTCTCTTGCTAAAATTCTAATGTTTCTAAAATTAAAATTGAAAAAATGGCAAAAATTCCATAAATGTTGAGACAAACCTGTGTTTAAATTTCCGATTTCGCAATCTCTTTTATGTTCGGCAACTCTTGTTTTTAATCTTCTTCCAGTTTCTCCGTTGTAGACTTTATTGCAACGAGTACATTTAATTAAGTACATGACACCTGATAAATTTTCAATCTTTTCGTACTCTTTTTTATTCAAAACAAAATTATCCAGAGTGTGGTTATTTCTAAAATAAACGTTAATGCTACATTTTTTAAAGACCACCTTAGTCTTTCAGAAAGGCCTTGAGCATAAGCGGTAGGGTAACCTTAAATCTGTTTTTTTTTGTTCTTGTATTTTTCCAACAATTTTGTATGCTTATTATTTTTGTGTATATTATTGTAAATTTCGTGAACTCT
Source organism: Andricus grossulariae (assembly GCA_011634705.1). NCBI lineage: Eukaryota > Metazoa > Arthropoda > Insecta > Hymenoptera > Cynipidae > Andricus > Andricus grossulariae. Next base: position 3,907 of record JAABKJ010000251.1, read on the forward strand.
TTCTTTTATAATACTCTCTATTAACGGAAGTGGGTTATTATTCTGCAATGAAGTGACTTTCAAATTATCTAAATTTTCTTTTCTAAATTTTACATTACTTAATTTTATACATCTATCTATTAAACCTTTAAATAAATCAATTTTCTGACTGAACAAATGGTGAGAATCATAATTTAAATACCGCCCACACCTTGAAGGATTTTTGTACCAATTAGTCATCAAATCACCTTCAGGTGTTTTAATAATCAACAAATCTAAATAATTTAAAGTTTTATCATTTTTAATTTCAAAAGTGAACTAGATAGGATCATCAATTCTGTTAAAAGTGTTTCCTACATCTACAATTTTATTGGTGTTATAATCAAAAATACATCATCAACATAACGTTTATATAAGATTGGTGAACAATTTAATTTTTCTAATGCTCTCCTTTATAATCTTCCAACACCAAGTTTGAAACAATGGAAGACAGTGGAGACCTCATCGGACAACATGACACTTTTTTATAGAATTTATTGTTCAATCAAAACACTGTATTATTAAAAGCAGTTCTAGTTGCTATTAAAATTTCGTTTTTTGATATTTTATTTAAGTTAGGATGTAAATTTAATTTTTCCTCTATGCAATCCAAAGCCAAATCTAACGGAATATTATCAAACATATAAACAACGTCAAGACAAACTAAATAATGTGTTTTTTGTACTTTAATGTTTCTTAAATTATCTTTAAGTTCCCAACTATTTTTTGCAAATGCATTAGTATTTCATGAAATCGGTTTTGAAATGTTAGATGAGAATTTAGCTAAATTATACGTAGGAGAACCAACAGTTGAAACAATTAGTCTCCAATTTAAACCTTGTTGGTGCACTTTTGGTAAAGCATGAGCTTTGGCAACAATACTGCTACGCGTTTTTGACCCATAAGCCATTTGTTCATTGATATATAGATATATATTACATTATATAATAGATATATATATATTTAGATGACACTTGCTCCCAGTGGGACCCTGCGGTGGTTGTTAACCTTTAGTTCTTTAATTATATATATATTATATCAACGGCCGAATAAGAAGGAGAAACAACTTGGAATCTCGATCCAAAAAGTTGGTTTAGAGATAAAGTTTCTACGAAATAGTAAAGTTTTTAACCAACTAGTTGGATTTGCACTAAAAGAGTTGAACTTTTACTGAAAAGATACAAAGTACGACTTCTCAGAAAGAGATAAATATAAGGGCATAATTGTGACCCTAAACATTTTTGGTAAGGATTGCCAAAATTCTGAGATCTTCCCCATACAACAGGGAAAAAATATATAATAGGTATAAGATGAAAAATTAAAAGCCGAGGCAACATAAAAAAAAATATAGAAAAATTATTTAAAAAGACTTTTAATAGGTTCTCCGTCAATGAAATTTGATAAAATAGTAAAGTACATCAAAAGGAGGAAGATATGATAACAGCTTTCTCATTTTATATGAAATCATATTTTTAATATATTTTTATATTCACAACAGATACATAGTACATCATTTATCTACATTTTTTTATATCCGCAACAAAAATACTGATGAACTGTGCAATGGTAGTCACTCTTGGTTTCAACGGAGCATGCACTTATCAAATGTTTTATTTATGCTGTCAGAGTAAAAGTCATTTATTGATCTTACAATTTCCAATATTATATAGGTAAGGAGGGGCACCGCTGACCGGTGGGGCAAAGGCGACTTTTCTTATAACATCGCTATTATTTAACAATTTTAATTCTACTTTGCATCAAATAAATCTATTTTATTAAAGATATAGTGTTACTTACTATAAGCTTGAAAATTGACGTTGTAAAAGAAAAATTATGCAGAAAACAGTTTTGACAACGAAAGAATGGAAGATTCGCTGGCAGAAATATAAAGTTTTCGACATTAATGGCAATACTTACAGTATGAAAATTTGTTATTTTGGCAGATAAAACGATATCACATTATTTCATTATAATCATTGAACGTAATTCAACTCCAAAGTATATTAAATTTCTTTAATAATTCAGGACAGTTTTTCGATGAATAAGGGAGAAAACAGACGTTCCTTTGTCTTTCGATGTATTATATTTCTGTATTCTTTATTTATTTCTGAGATATATTTTTGCTTCATGAATATTTAAGAAACATGAATGCCAAATTTCAAAACTACGGCCTACATTGAGAAAAAGGAGACTTAATTTATGTTCAATCACGAAGGGTAGTGTAGAACAGCCACTTATCTTCTGGGCTACATGCAAGAAACTATTGAATATTATTATTTTCAATCCGATCGGTACGGTAGAAACGTTTGCCCGTAGTCCATCTCTAGAATTAGAGGTTATATCACAGCTATGACTATTTTTATTAAGAATAACTTATTCTTCCTGTTGGATATGTTTGAAGGTATTTTCTCCAGTACATAAAATACCGCAGACGCGAACCATCATGTTTTCCCATCTTCAAATATTTTGATTTTTATAAAAAGCTGCGGTCGGCTTTGCCCTCCGGTGTGGGGCAAAGCCGACGAAATGCGGCTTGTTAGAAATAATTAAATTATTGAATCATTGTTTCATTTATGTATCTAATACTTATAGAAATATGATACACAATAATGTAGGATTCGAAATGAAAAAAAAAATGAATCAATTCTACATCTTATAAACTTTAAAAAAATCATTGACTGTTAACTGGTCGGCGCTGCCTCTCCTTACCCTACTGGAATTTTCACCAAGATAATAGAATTGCGCTTATTCTCATTTTTTAGGCATTTCAAAAAAATTGTATTTGCATTCATATTGTCCATGTGTGGTGTCACATTCTGCATTACCCCCCCCCTCCCCCTAGGTAGTGTGACGTAGTTTTTGAGCGGTCCCTAAAACTAGTAAAACAATTTTAAAACGACTACCTTTGCAATTGTGCCTGCTTTAAAACTATTACATGAAAACGATCGAAAATCTGTTTGAAAATTGGAATCATCGTCCCATTTTTCATAAAGAGAATAAAGCTAAAAAAGATGTGATGTGATGATCAGAGTAGGTTCTCGAAAATCCACTGGTAGCACACCCGCAGTTCTAAGATTCAATGGAACGACGAGGATGACACAGAGCGAACTCTGAACCCCTTAAATCCATAAATTTTATGGACACCTCGAGAGCGAAGCATCTTCCCTGGTTCGGCCGTAAAATTTATGATTTGATGCATTCACCCAGCCCCGATAAAATTCGCGTTAGGCAAAGTGGTTACAGTTCCGTTCCGGTTCCCGTTCCTGAGGGAACAGCTCGTACCGCAAGCCAATTAAGACTCTAAAAAAGAGGTCGCAGGGATAAAAGTGATTCGTCTTCATCCACTTTATCGTACTTGCACCTCTTCGTTTCCATTTTGGTGACTTTTCCAAGTGATCCAGATTCTAATTTGTCACTTACTATTAATCCCCTCAGTTGAAAATTAATTATAAAGTAATAGGGGCCCTTTCAATACTACGTCACACTGTCAGGGGGAGGGTAACATGTTTTGTGACATTTTGACTGGGGGGGGGGGGAGTTCAGAATGTGACACCACATATCCAAAATATGAATAACAATTTTTTTAAATATGTACGATGTGTCTCGTCGTCCTGAAATCCCGGACGATTAGACGCAGTCTTTAAAATAGTTCCTCTTTTCTCCCCTGGTTTCAAGAAACTTATCTATTTTTCCCTTTTTCTTATTTTTTCGATTGAATGTGAACTGAATTAATAGAACCCGATAAGAAAATCTAATTACTTTTCGTTGAAAGTTAATTAGATTCAATTAAAACGTCCACTATTATATTTTTGGTTCAGAATGTATCTCTTTTGGTTAAAGATTTTAATATTTTGTTGAAGATTTAACTAATTTGTTGACAACTCGTTTTTGTTTTTAGTAGTAAATTAATTTTCTTTACTTTAAATTCAACTATTCAATTTTTCATCAAGCATTTATCCTTTTTTGTTGAAAATTCAAGTATTTGATTGAAAGTTGAACTATTTTGTTCAACATTTATTTTATTAAGATTTAAATATTTTGTTGATATTTCGCTCTTTTTAATTAAGAATTGATTATTTCAACTGAAAATTCAACTTTTCCATTATTGTTTAAAAATTGGTCGTTTTGAGTTGAAAATTAAACAGTTTGGTTGAAAATTTATGTATGTTGTTATAAATTTGTCTTTTTTGGCAGAGAATTAATCTTCTTGATTCAAAATTCGACTTTTTGGTTAAAAGTTAGACTACTTTGCTTATCTCTTTGGTTGAAAACGAACCTATTTTGGTGAAAATTCAACAATTTTCTTAAAAATTAATATTTGTCGTAGAAAATTAAACTACTTGGTTGAAAGTTGAACTACTTTATTAAAATCTATTCTATTGGTTGGAAATTTACCTATTTTTTTCAACGTTTTTTTTTTGTTTGGAAAGTAATTTTTTTAAACTGAAAATACATCTTTTGCATTTTTGTCTGAAAACTAATCGTTTTTAGTTGAAAATTCAACTAATAAATTTTTCATTTAGCATTTATCTTTTTTGGTTTAAAATTCAACTACTTGGTTGAAACATGAACTATTTTGTACAGCATTCATTTTATTAGTTGAAAATTTAACTATTTTGTTGAAAATTCGTTTTTCCATTATGAAAAATTAATTTTGTTCAATGAAAATGTTACTATTCCATCATTGGTTGAAAATTTGATAGTTTTCAGTTGAAAATCCAACAAATTGATTAAAAATGGATGCATTTTGTTGTAATTTCGTATTTTTTGGTAGAAAATTAATCTTCTTGATTGAAAATTAAACTAATTGATTCAAAGGTGAACTACTTTGTTACAAATTTATTTTATTAATTGAAGATCCATCTCTTTGGTTAAAAATTGAACTATTTTATTATAATTTTTTTTTCTGTGATTAAAAGACAATTTTTTCAACTGCTAATTTAACTGTTCTATTTTTGGTTGAAAATTCATCGTTTTTGGTTTAAAATTCAACTATTTGGTTCAAAGTCAACCTTTTTGTTGAAAATTCATATTTTCTGGTTGAAAACTTAACTTTTTTTATTTTAAATTATAATCTATTACATTTTTTGGTGAGAATTCGTGTTTTTTGTTAAATTAGACTGTTTCTTATTTAAAATTAACTTTTTTTATTGAGATATCAACTATTATATTTATTGTTAAAATTTAATATTTTTTTCATTGAAAATTAATCTACTCGATTGAAACTTGAAATCTTTTGTAAAAAAAATGTGTGAATGAAGATTAATTTTTTTTATTTAAAAATGCATCTCTTTGGTTTAACAACGTAAAAAAAATTTTTAATTTTATAAGGAATTTTTCCTATAATTACAAAGGGTTTCTGTTATCGTTCTGCCCAGAAAACGTAGGCTCTTTTTGATACTAAAATGAAGGGATTAAGCAAAAAAATGTCAAATTTTTCATGTTCAAAAAAAAATCTATTGCCAAAATTTACATTAATATAATTCATCTATATTATTATGAATAATTTAATAATCAATTACCTCAAATTTAATAATCAATTTATTATTAAAAACATTGTTGCAAAGTATTATTTTTTTAACAATAATTTTTCTAACTGGATGTCTAACTGTTTGTCAAGCATTCGTCTTTTTGGATAAAAAATTCGACCTTTTGAATTGAGAATTCAACTGTCTTTTTAGAAATTCGCCTTTTTGGCTTGAAAATTCAAGTATTTGTTTACAAATTCAACTATTTGGTTAAAAATGCAACTATTTTGTTGAATCTTCGTCCCTTTTGCTTGAAAGTTCAACTATTTGGTGGTGAATGCAGCTGTTGGTTGATAATTAATTCTTTTTTTTTTAATTCAATCATTTTGTTGAAAATTCATAGAAGGTAAATTTTTCAACCATGCGCTTTCAAATTGAACTATTTTGTTACAAATTTCATTAATCGATATAAAGTTCAACAGACTTGTCAAAAAGTCATATTTTTAGATTGAAAATTGATCTTTTTTTAATTGAAAATTAATCTTTTTCGGTAGTAAAGTTCGGGATGGAAAATCAATTGTCTTCGAAAAAATTCGTACTTTTGGCTTGAAGATTCTACTGTTTGGTTAAAAAAGAAACTGTTTGTAGTTAAAGTCAATTCTTTTTTGTTTAGAAAATTCGACCATTCAATTACAAATTCGTCTATTTTGCTTGAAAGTTCAACTATTTGGTGTAAATGCAACTGTTTAATCTAAAATTAATTTGTTTGTTTGTTGAAAATTCAATTTTGTTAAAAAAAAATCATATTTCTTGGTAGGAAATGAGTCTTTTCTTGGTTGAAAACTCAACTATTTTGTTAAAAATTCAATATATTTTGACTTGAAATTTTAAGCATTTCGCATTAAATTTTATACGGTACCTATACATTAATTTTATTTAAAAGCATTAATTCCTCTATTATTCTCTTATTTTTGTGAAAAATCACCCTATTTCCCCTGTTTCGATGGAGGGGTGGAAAAATTGTTGAAAAGAGCGTGACGTAGTTTTTGAACAGCCCCATATTAGAAAAATTCATAATAACTTATGAATGTAATAGGTATATCTTTCAAACTAAATTTGGACAATGTCTGTGACATACAAGCTCTATTCCTACTCTCAATGAATTTCAAGTATGTTCTTTACTCTCTTGAGATAAAAACTTTTCACCTCGACTTTTACGTTTTCGGTCCTCGTGGAGTTAAAAAGTTTGCCGTTGATTACAAGAAGCTTATTCATTGTTTGAACAAATAAAACGCGATTGCAGACGAGGAAAACTTTGAGATGCACACTTTCGAGCTTTTAATCTCATAAAAAGTCCCCTTCTATAGTTTTATCTGAAAAAATACGAGCACTTTGAGTTAGTCTCGTCTAACAGACCGAAATTTCGATGGACAGATGCTTCAAAGTTTTCGCTAAGATCAGAAAAGTCGGGCCTCCTCGTATTCTTTTTCTTATCCTGGTGCTCGAATTTATTTTCTTTCTCGACTTTGCCATTAATGCGAAGGATCCTTCAGTGCGACACAAAACGACGAAGGGAATTCTTCCTTCTCTGAGAGAACTTTTAAATTTCACCTTTGAATATTTATCACGACCGAGACCCATTTCGTTTCGCTCACATGATCGTTTTTCACCACCTTCCCTCCATCTATGTCATCCATCATATTTATCATTAGTTTTGTGCTTGTCTTTTCTCATTTTGATTTCATAATTTTCTCTCAAGTTTCAAGCGAGGACGTGAGCAAATTTACATCACATTTAAATATTTTATTAAAGTAATTCATTGTTGGAGAAAGGTCTGTTTTATAAGATATAACCGCAATAATGACATTCAAGCATTTTGATCTCTCGTATTATTAAGATGTTTTGTTTTACTGTGCGTTTTATTGTTCTATTGTCATAAATGGAGAGTGCATGGCCATAAAAGTAAATGTTATAAAACGAAAGCTTCTCATAAAAAAAAAACGTTGTTCTATTAATCTTTCTTAACAATATAAAACTACCGCATCGTTGCGCGTGTAATTTAATAGGTTTTTTAAGTAAAAATGAATCGTTTTCCAATCCTTAAGTGCCAATTCAATCTCCACAAATATAAACTTAGCCTTCTGTCGAACTTTAAAACGTGTATTTCTTTAAAGGTTCATTCCACGGATTCACGGATTTTGTTGGAAATTTTGTCTGAAAATCTACAAAAAATCCAGTTACCAAATTAAAATTTTTTATTTATATGGAACCAGATTAGGTACAGTAACTGAATATTTAGTCACAATCTGCGATTTTAAGTTTTTCTAAAGTTGTAGCACACAAATATTCCCCATAAACTTTTTTGCTTAATTCCTTCATGTTACCATATATATAGATACCTAATGTACAGGTAACATATTAAATTCAATATGAAATGATTAATTTTTCAAGTCGAAATATATTGCATTTTCAACAAAATAGTTAGATTTTCAACCAAAAAGATTAATTTTCTACCCAGGAAGATGATTTTTCATCCAAATAGTTCAATTTTCATCAAACAAAAAAAAATCAGTTTCAGACCAAACAGTTGCATTTACATCAAATAGTTGAACTTAAAAGCAAAAGAGACGAATTTTTAACCAAATAGTTGAATTTTCAACCTTCGAAGACGGATTTCCAACCAAATGATCGAATTTTTAAACCAAAAAGAATTCAATTCAAACACAAACAGTTGCATTTTTAACCAAATAGTCATATCCTCAAGTTAAAAAGACGAATTTTTCAAAAGACAGTTATGGAATTTCCAACCAAATAATAAAATTCATAACTAAAAATATAATCGTCAGGAGGAAACAACTGCAAAAAAATTAATTGTTGAATTGAAACAAAATTATTAATTTTTCAACAAAAAAGTTGAATTTTTGACTAAAATGATGAGTCTTCAACAAAAAACTGAATTTTTAATAAATATGATCAACTGTCAATCAAATAGTTGAATTTTCAATCAAAAAGGTTAATTCTCAATTAAATTTATGATTGATATTTCAACTGAAAGAAGATTTTAATTAAAAATAAAAAACATAAAATAGATGAATTCTCAACAAAAAACGTTGCAGTTGATATTTCAACCAAAAATATTTTAGTTTTAAACAAAACAGATTAATTTTTAACTCAAAAAGATCAAATTTCTACCAAAAGAGATAAATTTTCATACAAAATAGACAAATTTTCAACAAGAGTTGAATTTTCAATCCGGAACGATTTCTCAGTCAACAGAGAAAAAGCATTTAGCCAAATTGTTGAATTTTCAACCCAAAAACGCAAATTCTCTAGAAAATAGTTGAATTTTCAACAAAATAGTTGTACCCTTAACCAAAACTGATCAATTCTTCAACAAAAAGTTGCATTTTTAATAGACAAATTTTCAACCAAAGAGATGAATTTTCAATCAAGAAAGATTTTTCAGTCAAGAGCGGAAAAAAATTCAACAAAATTGTTAAATTCCCAACCAAAGAGATGAATTTCCAACTAATAAAATGTGTTTTCTAAGAAAGCGGTTCAATTTTCATCGAAGTAGCTGAATTTTTAACCAATAAAATGAATTTTTAACAAATTAGGCAAAAAATTGCGTAGTATAATCTTCAGTAAAGTAAATTAATTTAAAACTAAAAAACGAATTTTCAGCACAATAGTTCAATATTCATCCAAATACTTTCTAACTACTTTGAACCTAGTTGAATTTGTAAACAAGAAAATTAATTTTTACCAAAAAAGATGCATCTACAACAAAATATAGAAAAATTCAACCATATTGTTAAATTTTCAACTAAAAACGATCAATTTGTAAACAATAATAGAATAGTTACATTTTGAGTTGAAAAGTTCAACTAAAAGCGATGAATTTTCAGACAAAAATGGAGTAGTTGAATTTTTAGTAAGGAAGATTAATTTACAACTAAAGAAAACGAATTTCTAATGAAGTAGTTCAATCTTCAATCAAATAGTAGAATTTTTAACCAAAAGAAATTAATTCTGAACGAAAAATATAATAGTTGATGTTTCAGTTAATTAGAATTAACTTTCAACGGAAAATAGTTGGATTTTCTTATTTGGTTCTATTAATTCATTTCGCATTTGAGCGAAAGAAACGAGAAAAGGGAAAGTTTCTTGAAAACAGGAAAAAAGAGACATTCTTTTAAAAAGACTTAAAGCGAGAGATATGGGAAAGAATTCGAAATCTGTATTTAGATGCTTCACTTGTAAAATAAAATCACTAATTTCCATTTTTTCAAGCATTTCAAAAAATTGTTAATCATATTTATATTTTCCATGTGTGGTGTCACATCCTGCGTTAACCCCTTCAACCTGCGTCACAAAACCGTCACGAATCGTCACAAATTCCGTTAACAGCCCCTAATTTCGTACTTGAGTGCGAACCAAGCCGTGAAATAATGAAATGGCGGCAACGTATGTGCCCATTTGCATCGACTACTGCTGGCAAAAGGACGTCTTGAGCAACTTGGCCGTCTTTTACGTGCTAAGTTCTTTCCCCCTTTCTCTTCTTTCTCTTTACGGGACGGAAGGGCACGTTGCTTTTCGAGTGCGCTCAGGTTGAAAGCGCAAGGCTGCATAGACGCGTAAAGTGCAACTTCCGTTTGAAACGTCGAGGGATCTTAGACATGTACGAGGGTGGCAAGATCTTGAGAAACGAGGGTAATGATATTCAAAGATGCTGCACGTACTGACGCTGAATGTCCCGTGATAGAAGGCGTGGGCGCGTGCAAAGTGTTGCTCGCGCCGTAACCGATGCCTACTGCTCCCAAAAGTAGCGTATTTCAAAAAAGTATAAGGTTCACGAAACGGCGAACGTGCAAGTTTTGTTAAAGAGGCTGGAAAGAAATATTTATATGTAGGTCGTTCCAATCATTTCAAAATTATATAAACCAAATTCTATAGACGACTTTTAGAGTCTTTGCTGTGAGCAAAACATACTCGCTATGGAAAAAGACTTGCCTCGATTATACTTCATAAGGATCACGTATAAGGAAATATGATTGAAACTGACTTTGTATAATATAGAAGTGCTCTAATGCAGTTCCTTTTTCTCCACCTTTCCTTCCCACTCGTGCTTTCTCTTATCTCTCCCCCCACAGTCCCTCGTTTTTCTTCTTTAACTACTTTAGCTTTTTTACCCCCTTCATCTATGCTTCTCTCAGTCTCTTCTCCCCTAAAATTTCCTTAAAATTCTCTTGCCATCCTCGCCTTTCCTCTCATACAACCATCCCATAGATGTTCCCATGTCTCCTCTACCCATTCACATACTCTGCATATTCTCTTCTCATCTTTCTGCCAATACATGCATTCTTTCACTTCATTTCCTAGTCTCCATCTAGCTATTCTTGTCCATCTCTTTTCCCCCATCCTCCTTCCAGATATTTTGGCAATCCTTCTCTTTTTATCACCTTATACCATTTATTATATCTTGGGTCCCCTATCCTCCCCCATCTCTCTATTACTACCTATCTCTATCTATTTTTTCCACTTCGTCATTGTCTATATTTCCGCCTCCTATCCCTCGATCGCTAAAAAAACTCTCTTCTTTCTTCTTCCCATCGCGTTAGCTCTACTCTTTTCTCTTTCTTCCACCTCTTTGTAATACTTAACCGCTAACTCCACTCCCTTTCCCTCCTTAGTTTCTCTTCGAATTTCCACGCCCCCTTTCTGGCCCTTGTTCCTAATTTATCCCTTTGAGCTTCTTCCCTTATCATATAACCCGGAGTTCTTCATTCTCCAACAAAAAGTACTCACTATGGAAAAAGACTTGCCTCGATTATAATTCATAAAGATATCGTAGAAAGAAATATGAGTGAAACTTACTTTGTAAGTATATACGTGTAGAAGTGCGTTAATGCAACCCAATCCTTGCACATTATAATTAAACTTCCTTTCGTCCATGTGAAACTTTGTGAAAAGTAATTTTTTATGCCTGCGCCAAGTGCTTGACGAATAAAAGTTTGAGATTTATGAAAAGAAACTTAATGAAAGACCTTAAATTGTGCTAATATAGAAGCTACAAAAATCACGGGAGTATAATTAAATCCAAAGTAAGATTATAATAATAAATCTCAATCTTCCATTAAACACTATGATTTCTTCAAACCTTTTTATATATTTTTCTATTTATTTTCCCTTAAATCTCCTTAAATTATTTCATCAAATATATTTAGTAATGAAAATTGCTTATTTGATATGTCTTGCTTATTTTATAATCATATTTCACTAAAAAAAATTACTTGAAACAAATAAATATAGCACTGAAGAACATCACTAAATAATAAGTGCAATCGAATATTTGTGTTGATCGAAAGAAATATTTTTTATAACAAGAATCATTTTGTCATATAAAAACCATTTCTTGAAACAAGTAAAATTGTTTTCAATCAAAGAAATGTTTAATTGGACGTATTCAATATTGCATTTCTTTGATGCAAGTAACCTTTTTTCTCAGTGCTACAAACAATGTCGGTATGGAAGTTCAAAGGCAGAGAGAAATAAGGTTTTCTCTTAGTTTCCCTTCAATTATTTTGCCGGAAATGACATATGACGCCAATAAAAGTGTACATAATTTGATTGAAATTGAAAAAATGAAAAAATATTATCTAATAACGCATTTGTATTTTTGATTTCACCCATATTATAATAAACATCACTGGCAATATAATTTGGGGACAACTGAGTGAAAACATTATTTCCACTTGACTTTAAATGTTATTGTTTCAACAAAAATCCATAATATTCTTTAAAAAATCAATAATTTTCACTATTTTTTAATTTAATTTGCGCATAATAATGAACTTCGCAAATGACAAAGTTGTTTTCTCCCAAATATCCCTACGCATGAAATCCAAGCAATACCATAGAAATAAAAGATATGCGCGCCCACAAAAAAGGAGTTCGTAGCCTATTATATCGTTCAAATCTCCCCATTCCATACTTTCCCTCCTCTATGCCCCTTTCGCCTAGTTCCCCTCCCAGTCAGCTCGGGGAAATGAAACTCTAAAAATGAAAAAATCCAAATGTTTTTCGCTATTTGTGTTAGCATAAAAGTTTAAACAAACAAAAATGTAAAAATTTGCCAAATCTAGAAGGTATTTTGAACCTCGATTGTTCATTTCGGGCCACTGTGAGGCTCGCCTACGATTTTTCAGACAACACTGGTTAAAATAGTAAATTCCTTAAACTGCAGGAGTAAGAATTTTTCTTCTACCGGAAGACAAAATAATTCGTACATAAACCGCTTATTCAGATCAGTTTACCGATCCAAGTCCAAGCACATTATAATTTTGAGAAATATATTAAGGAGTTTCATAAAGTGCATCACAAAATCGAAGCAGCTACGCTGCAAAGTTGGGCTAAGTTTTAAAATTCCTAGAGCGCTGCTTGTAGGGCTTTCAGGCATCTTTCCAATCGTCCCTGTACTATAACCGGAGGACCGTAATCCCTGTTTGAAGTTTAAAGTCATCGAGCGATCGCTAAAAGCTCAGAAGGATAGGCTAGTATATAAAGAAGCATCCAGGGTGATAGGGAACGAGATAAATGCTGAATCATAATTTTAGATAGATAGTTATTTGGCAACATATATAATGCGAAAAAATACTCTCCGCGAGCAGGAATGGCTAAAATAAAACTACAAAGTTTTAATCTACTTAAAGCTTCTCTTGCGCCGTTTTATCCCAGAGTCTCAAGCTTAATTAATTTAATCAGAGTTTTGTAATCATCTAGTAAATTGCTTTCAAACTCTACGCTTTTTAATGCTTTCAAGATTTAATTTTGCTGATTGGAATGGGTGAAATTTTGTGAAAAGAATCTGCGATGCAAAGTGTGTCATATCTGGACAGCCAGTTTTGGGGATGTAACAGTGGATCTAAGTTTATACGGCAATATTTAATTATAATTATTTATACAAAAATAATCAAACAATTTTGGTCAATAACCGATTTGTTCAAAGTTTTGGTTCTATCATGGAAATCAAGATTTTATCACTTCATACTCACTTGTATACATTTGTTACAAAAACATTTGTATTGTTCTTAAAAACCATTTTAAAAATCCAAATTTTGTGTATTCAAACTTCAGAACGAAACAATCTTATCTAAAGAAATGATTTTTGTTGATAACCTGATTGGCTTCGCATTACTGGAAGTTGTTTTATATCAATTTTAAATCTAATAGAAAGAAAGCCCATGGAAAATCTGATGCAAATTGAGGAACATTCGTTATTTTTAATAATAAATTATTTCAAATACTATCTATAATTTATGTTTTTTTACTGGAAATTGGCGTCATTGAACAAAAATCGTCAGCAAGATTCCATATGGTCAACAATTGTAGGTTATGTTATTTAGCGTTTCACGCCAGAAATTGATTCTTTTAAACAAAAAAAATCTTAGATTTTTAATGAAATTTACAATTTTGAATTATTTTAGGTTATATGTAAATGACTTTTTCACGGAAAATTTGTATTTGCAATAAAAAATTATTAGATTTCAAAGGTACAACATTTTTTAACAACTTTCGCTTTTCGGTTACGTTACCGTTTTCTCGCCGGAGATCGAAATTTTAAACAAAAATCGTACTATTCGTTAGAAATTAACATTTTTATTAAAGAATCATTATATTAAAAAAAAAAAGATTCACTATTTTTAAACAATTATCAGTTAAATTTTTGTTTTATATCGAAAATTGGTATTTTTAAACAGAAATAATTACAATTTGAAACAATATTTACCATTTTTGAATCATTTTTTATGGTATTAGCGTTTTTCGACGAAAATTTGTATTTTTATTTTAAAAAGTTATATTTCAAAGAAGATTCACAATTTTTAACAATTTTATGTTATGTCATCGTTTTACACTAGAAGTGGGTATTTTTAGTAAAAAAATCATTATATTTCAAAAAAAGATAAACAATTTTGATACAATTGTAAGTTTATGCTGACGGTCATCACCAGAAATCGGTATAGATTTTAAAGAAGATTGACAATATTCGAACTATTTTATATTATTTCAGCGTTTTTTGCCAAAAATCGATTAATTTCAACAAAAATAATTAGACTACAAAAATAAAATTTACAATTTTGAACAATTTTATTTTAAAGTTATGATATCAATTATCATCAATTATAAAAAATATTGTCCTTGCTTTTCTTTTCGACTATTTTAGATAATAGATACGATAAAATATAAACAATTTGTATAAATATCAAATTTATATTTTAATTTAAAAGTTGCGTGAGACTACAAAAATAATAATCGCGCGCATAGCGCTCGTGTTTTTTTTTTTTTCTAGTATAAGAAGAAATGTATGACATGCATTGAAATAAATGTGAATCGATCAAAGATTTCATTAATTTTCATTATGATCAACTATGATTAACATTAAAATTCGAATATTTTAAATAAATTTTGTTTTATTGACAAATTAAAAATGCTTATAAATTATTATTTTTTATTTAAAATTGTAATTTTTCGTGCTGGAAAAGGCTATGCGAAAGTTCTCTCACACACTGCCTCTTTTCCAGCTCGAAAAATTACCAATAATTGCTTTTTTGGCAATTTGATAACTACTTTTGGAATTAACCTTCAAAATGTCATTTTCAAATATTTTCGACATTTTATTCGTAACCAACACCTCAAAATATGGTAGTATACGTGGTTCTAGCAGAACGAGAATAGAATTAGTTATGAACTTCATTTTTACAGATTTGTAATTTTTTGGTCTTTTTGGGGTTTTTTGACGAAAAATATGAAACTTTTTGGATCTCCCCCAAATGATATTTTACTTAGCGACTAGAAAGAAGATTTACCAGAAGATTTAAAATCATTTACTCAGAAATTTGGAAAGGTCATCAAAGTGAACAATTACTACATCTTTTAATAGTTGAACCATAGGGTGCTATCTTCAATTATTGCCAACTTTACTTTTCAAGATTAAGTGGTTTGTGTATGGAGACGTTAAATGATAATAAGAAGCACTTTTTTCATCTTTTTCCGCCAAGCATGATTAAAACACTGATATAAGATTTAATGTTGGGAATGCTAAAACTTCAGGGTAATAAATTACTGAATTTTAAGAAAGAACTTTGTGGCTCAAAAGTATGGCAAATTGCATGGCGATAGCACCTTGAAGTTCTATAGCTTCAGTGTGAAGTTGGTTTCCTTTTCAATTTTCTATTAGAATAATTTTGAAGCTCTACAACATTGCTATAAATTAACCTTTTATTTTGTTGACGTTCGAAGAGGTCGTGAATTTTCACTGATTTTCATCTTTTTTAATTTACATGATTGTAATCTTACAACGTGGCACTAGATAGCACCTTGTGGTTCTACAAATTTGTCTTGTTCATATTTTATTTGATAAATTTTACCTATTTAGACAATGTATTTCACGACAAAATTAAAATTACGCGAAGAGATCACATTAAACTACCTTTCGGTTGCATCAACTCATTTTGGCTAATAAAGTGAGATAGCAACCTATGGTTTTAGGGTCACAAGTTGGAGAATAATAGTTGAAGAAATGTAGAGTTGAAATATATATTCGCAATGTAATCTTGAAACTCCAAAGGAATGGCTAAAATCCTTTTTCTGGGCAAGTCGAGTAATGCGGGGATATATTTTGTTTCCTGTTGTATTGGGGTTTACTACCCAGTGGCAGATCCTATTGCTGGAGGCAGGATCCTATTGAGGTACGAAAAGGGGAAAGAGGACCGGTCACGTGTGGCCTCGTTTTGTATCCTGTTTCTGCATGGTGCAACGTTAAAAGCCGATGCCGCGACCCATCGTTTCGCTCAGGATATTGGTTTCTACCCTCCCAGTATTTCCGGTTTGGGTGGCTGATACACAAAAACGGCACGGTGAATGTAGCAGATAGGGAGAACGAGTACGAGGACGAGAACGAGACTGGCCTTAGTAGATGTTACTGCTATTACTGTACTGATGAAGCGGCAGTCACATTGAATCATCAGATAGTCCTCTGATGCACGATGCGACTGCCGATTTATTTAACTTGGAAAGCTGTCTTACATTTCCGGTATTGAACGTATGCCCGCGATTCCCAAACATATACATCACTCAACCATGTGAAGGGTGTCTTTCCTGTGATTTGAAGCAGTCATTCGGCTGACATCGTCTTTCATTTAATTTCAAGATACATGCATATAGTATATATATTTTTCTTTTACTTAGGAGCGCGTACACCTACCACAATCGGTTCGACGGAAAGAAGCTTTCAGACAATTTAATCGAGTTATCTTCACGCGCAACTCTCAATCCGATTCTCTGTGATGTGGAGCTTTCGAGCCATGCTTCGATTTCATTGTTGAACTGCATTGGAATCGAATCAGCTTTCTACAAAGAAAGATAAATGAACCACCGCGACGTTCGATACTATTTCTCAGTTTGTCGATGAAGGGGAATTAGAAAATAAATTCAAACTGAATTCCTATCAATTCTGTTATACAAACATATACAGGTCTCGGACTCACGCCACTATTGACACTTTTTCGCACTTTTTTTTAGTGAAGCGCTAAAAGGAAAATATTAAATCATATAATAGATTTACACTAATATTAAATATAACACAAAAACTTAGGATATCAGAATGTTGCAAACAGCTGACATTATGTAACAAATGGAAACTACCCATTGTTCAACTTTTAATTCAATTTTCTAGCTCAATTTGATACTTGGACATTCTGTGTGTATGCACTAGAAAAATTTCTATTCTGAGCAATAAAGACAGCCAACAATAATGACGTGCTTGTTTACTTTTCCAGGTGGTGCTGTTATCATGGTTCCTCCGACGAATCAAACAAAGCTCGAAGGCGAGAAGGTTCAGTTTTCCTGTGAAGCGAAGGCTCTACCGGGTAATGTAACAGTTCGATGGTTTCGAGAAGGTGCATTGGTAACGGAAGTATCGGCCTTGGATACCAGAGCCTCTGTCAAAATGGACGGAAGTCTTGTCATCAACCCTGTTAGTGCGGAAGACTCTGGACAATATCTGTGTGAGGTCACCAATGGAATTGGAGAACCGCAAACAGCTAGTGCTTATTTAAATGTTGAATGTATGTGTCAATTTATTTATTACAGTACCCAATTTTTCTTTAAGCTTGAGTATCACCAAATCAGTAAGTTGAAATCTGATGAATGAGACTTTTGAAAGATGTTTTTTGTCACGTTCAGATCCAGCTAAAGTTACGTTCACACCGACCGTCCAGTATCTACCTTTTCGTTTGGGAGGCGTCGTTCAGTGCTATGTCAAAGCCAATCCCCCTGTACAATATGTGACTTGGACCAAGGACAAGAGGCTACTAGAACCGTATCAAACTAAGGATATCGTAGTCATGAACAACGGCTCTTTGTTGTTCACTAGAGTCAACGAGAATCATCAGGGAAAGTACACTTGTACACCTTATAATGCTCAAGGCACTCATGGTAGTTCAGGACAAATGGAAGTCCTTGTACGAAATCCGCCAGTCTTTACTATTGAACCCCAACCAACGTACCAGAAAAAGGTTGGAGAAACCGTAGAAATGCACTGCGATGCTCAAGAAGGAGAAGGCACACAAAAACCCTCCATTACATGGCAGAAAGTAAGCTAATCTAGCATAAAAATTTCGAAAGAAACTTTACATCCAAATTTTTTAGACACTCTTTATATTAACTTTCTTCATAGTTTTTTTTCTTCTTTTCTTTTCTTTCTTTTTTCTTCATAAAGTTAATATTGGCGATCCACGTCTTATCCTCATACCCATTTTAGGATGATATCTCACGTACAGTCTAATCCTTCTGCAACCCCCACGGTGACGACAGGCAGTCCCCCGCCACCAACGTACTGGTATCCCTCTAGTATTTTCCTTACTCAGGAAAATCTATATCCATGAAGTAATTCATGCCATAAATTAATAATAAACTTATTTTTATCCATTATTTCCTTTTAAGTTTCATTATGGAGTGATACAATTAAAAGCTTAAAGTTCATTTAATCATTACGTCTTCGCCAGGTTCAATTTAAATATATACTTTGTCTGTTTAAAGCCATTGAACCTTTGGATATTATTTATATTCAAACAAACAACAATTTATCCACTATAAAGTGTTAAATCAATTACTTCATGAATATAGGTTTTCCCGAGTAAGGAAAAGATTAGAGGGATAACAGTCTTTTCCTAAGCATGTGTGAGGAAGAGTCATGGGCTGCCCAGTTAATATTCTCGAGTTAAAATTTGTACACCTCTGCGACGTTTTTTTTATTATTTATAATTGCAGAAGGATGGTACTGGAATCCAAAGAAATCGGGCGAAAATTATCGGTGGTAATTTAACTATTGAAAGTCTCCGACGTCAGGATTTCGGCTATTATCAATGCGTTGCCTCAAATGAAGTTGCGACTATTACTGCATCAACACAGCTGATAATAGAAGGAACCCAACCCCATGCTCCATTCAATATAACCGGCACCGCAAGTGAATTCTCAGTCAATTTGTCATGGTCTCCAGGTTACTCAGGAGGACCAGATTACAAGCAAGACTACACTGTCTGGTAAAAACTTTATTTATCGCATTTAACTTTAGAGTTGAGAATAAGTTTTTTTTTCAAATGTAAATATGAATTCATGTTGCTACATACTAAATGATATTTTTATTCAGGTACAGGGAAGCTAATACTGTGGAGTGGACTACAATACCAGTGACACCTTCTGGTAGTACGTCTATGCCAATAAGCAATTTAACACCTGGAACTGCCTATGAGTTTCAAGTATTTGGAAAGAACGCTCTTGGCGAAGGCGTGCATAGCAACATTTTTACGATTAAAACACTCGGTAAATTTATTCTTGCATTCTAAAAGACTGTTTGTGATATTTTTGGATTTCTACGTCTTTGTAGTTATGAGTATAACAAGATCTTTTTCTACTAACGTTTTACACCTTGTATTGACTCTTTCTGCTTCCTCTTATCTACTGCTGCTTAAAACAGACGTTACCGTTGTCGGAAATACAATTCATCCAACTGCAGTAGCGACGGAACAAAGCGGTAAGAACAACTTAACGTATAAATACGAAAAATTTGTTGAACCTTCTTTGTTACTTACTTTTAAATTATGTCATGTTTTTTTTTTATGTTTGAATCGCTATCAGCATTTTTTTAAATACAAGATACCGACCGGCAGCATTTTCAGATGTTGTGGTTTTAACCCTCGAATGTACCAGGCTTTTAAAATATTTACTTCTATTTTTACTATTAAACCACGAATTTGCGTGGATAAAATATAAAAAGTTGATACCTTGAGACGGAAACTATTATCCTTCTCTATTTTTAAAACGTGAAATGAATTGAAATGCAACTTTTAGTTGATGGAAAAGCTATCCATTGCACAAGTTGGAAAACTTTTATTGGTACTTTTTGAAAGACCGGACTTTTTCGCAGTTTTACGGTTGCGGAAGAGTCTTGCGCGGGTATTTTAACTTCTTCTCGCGAAAGGATTTTGCCTTATTTCGGGTAAGTTCAGTCCAAGTATCTCCGTCAGTTTGAATTCGCGGCAAAAGTTTGAAAGTTAGAAAAGCCTCGTCTCGACCGTCAAGAGACGGAACTTCCATCACATCGCGACGTATCGTATCGGAAATCCTATCGAGCTATTCGCTCTACTTCCGCCTTTATTTCCTTTTCCCGAATTCAACGGTTCATTGCTTGATATTTGTACACAATCGTCTCCTCTCTTTCTCTAGTCCTGTCTATTTTTTCTCCTTCTTGGTTTCTCAACACGTTTGTAAATACTTATACAAGTTCAAGTTTTTGTTTGTACTTTTCCAAGCATGCATTTCGCTTCGAAGATTGGCTCGTTTCCAATAACTCGATTAAAGATCTAAAAGGATTGCGGTAAGGTTTATGGTGACTTTGAGTATCTCTCATTTGATTACTTTATGATTTTTTTCTTTACTTGACTTATCAAATTATGATTTTGTTCTTCTTTTATTTCAGACATTCTAGATTATAATTCCCTCGTATTTCCGACTGATTCGACAGGGAACACACTATATCCGCGAATCATGAGGCCCAAAGGTATCGTTTTTTAGTTTTTTTAATGTACCTTTTGTTATTATTATTAATCATGAACTCAGACTTTCTTTATTTTTCAATTTAAACCTTTTTGCATTGTCCATTAGGGTGCAGCGTAAAATAAAAATTTCAGAAAATGAAAGACTCTGGGGTCCTATTTTTTCCTTTTTACCTAAGAAACAAATGTGTAAAATTGGGTCCCGATCAAAAGAATAATTTGTGAAGAATTCTGCCAAAATTGCCCGGAAAACCCAAAACAAAATTTAAATCAAAGTTTTAGATCTCAATGAAATACATCTTTTTTGTTCTATTTTTTGCATTAAAACAAGCCTTCTCAAAAGGGTGAAAAAAGTCAACAAATTTGTTTTGATATTTTTCCAAATCAGTGGGCATTTTTAATTTTACTTACTAGTGGACTCCAATAAGAATACACTACCGGTGGAAATTATCGACACGCCTTATTTTTGAACTAAAGGAAGTCACAAGCTAATTTTACCCCGTACTCTAACCGACTTTACCATGTACCTTAGTCAACTTTACCCCGTACCTTATCCGACTTTACCCCGTATCTTGTCCGAATTTACCCCGTGCCTTAACAGACTTTACCCCGTACCCTAGCCGACTTTACCTCTTACCCTAGCCGACTTTACCCCTTACCCTAGCAGACTTTACCTTACCCTAGCTCACTTTAACCCGTGTCCTAGGTGGGGGGGGGGAGATTTAGGAGGGGTTAGGGTGAATGGAGTATGAGAAGTAGTGTAAGTGACTTAATTAATGCCTTAATAGGCTACAAAACCTTTTTTTATACAGACCTATTTTTACTATAGTTTTTATAATATTAACATGGCCTTTTTCCTCATAATAGCACGAAGGGAACTAAGATTCTGCGTTTAATTGGAATAACTCTGGAAATAATTAACATTTTAAAAGTTGTTTAACTCATTTTGAAGGTAAACTTTCTATGATATTTTTTTAATTTCTAAGATATTTTAAGAATTTTCCCCCTATTTTTGAAATTTTGCCACCGCTTTGCACTAAGTTTGACCCTAGGGCAGAATACAGTGGAAACATTTTTAAAATATCTTAACAATTTATAAAAATTCTACGAGACTTCCCTTTAAAATTAGCCTTAAAAAATGTTACTTACGTCCAAAGCAGTTTTTTTTTGTTATCCAAAATATCACAAAAATTAATTTGAACAAAAAACTTATTCATCTTTTTTTTTAATTAAAAATGCTCACTGATTTTTGACAAAATCTACTGATTCTGAAAAAAATTGAAAATCAAGTGACATTCAAAATTCCAAGATAGGACCTTATGGTTTTAGAGTTACAAAATATTTTTTTTTAAATGTTCACATTTTTCACCCGTTTTTTTTTCAATTTTTATATAGAAGGGTTGTTTTAACAAGAAACTAATACAACAAAAAATATGTATTTCATAAAGATCCTCAACTTTTATTAAAACAATTGTTCAATACAGCCAATAATTATGAAATAAATAAAGAAAAAGAGGGTTTTTCGTTCAATTTTGGCCGAATCCTTCAGTACATTTTGTGTTTAATAGGGATAAAATCGTACACAGTTGCTTTTTAGGTAAGAAGGAAAAATAATGAGACCCCTGGAAAATTTGTATATCAAGCTGCCTTACTGTCCATTAGGGCGTACCGAAAAAAATCAAATTTTGGCCTTTTCTTTTTCAGGGGCCCTGATATATTTCTAGTGGGTATCAAACACTTCCTGAAAGTTTAAGCGAGAAAGAAAAATTCTCTTAGTTCGCACAACGTGGTCAAAGGTCAAAATCAAAGAAAATTATACGTTTCTCGTTATCTTCAAGCAAATAATTTTTTTTTGTATTGCGGGTAAATGGTAAAAGTTGTATACTATGCTAATATAAGTGCCTATGTAGTATAGACCTTATCAAAAATTTATTTATACTCGCGGACACAAGTTAATGTACCGAAAAATGGTGAAAATTATGAAAAATGGTATTTTTCTCGTTACTTCCAAGCCAATGATTTTTTTGTGATCCGGTGAACAATAAAATTGTATGTTATGCTAATATTAGTGCCTATGCAGTATAGACCTAACAAATTATCTTATGTTCGCACACTTATGTTAAAGTATCGAGCATAAGATAATTTTTCGGTTCACCCGGATAAGAAAAAAAATGTTATTGACATGAAAATAACGAGAAAAATACCATTTTTCGTATTTTTTCAATCATTTTTCGGTACTTTAACTTTATTTCGCGAACATAAGATAATTTTTGATAATGTTTATACTGTATAGTATATAGGCACTTATATCATCACTGGGTACAACTTTTAACGTTCATCCGAATCAGAAAAAAATTATTCGCTTAAGAATAACGTGAAACATGCATTTTTTCGTGATTTTAATCTTTGACTGCGATGTGCGACCGGAGAGAATTTTTTTTTGCTCAAACTTTCAGGAAATCATTTTAAAACCCACTAGAAACTTTTGAGCCTTCTCCCCCCAGAAAATGAAAGACCGAAAATTTGTATTTTCGATACGGCCTACTGTCCATCCTTTTCATTCAAATCCAAGCTGAAAGTTTTCCATTCTAGCTAATAGGATAACCCCTTATTGTAAAACGAACCAGGTACCAGAGACAATACGGCTTTGGGTAAAAATTTGAAGAATACAAATAAAAAAAGAGCTTTAAAATAAAACCTGCAAAAAGTTGTAATCCCGTTAAGCGGAAGCATTAGAAAGCAAGGACGGAAATTTGCTACATTTTAAACGAGCCAAAATGTTAGACAGAATCAGCGCGCTAATTCCCCAATTCCGCTTTAGTGCTAGTGTCGGTGGATTGGCGGAATCTGAACGCCGAGCAGCGCATTTATATCGCGACCCATCGAAAATCAGTTTATCCCAGAGAACGAAATTTCGTTATTCCAAACTCGTGTTACTGCTCGTACATTACGCTTTTTGCACGCTTGTGCCACTCCTGCTTGTTGCCTGTTTTTTCCTCTCTTATTTTTGGTGACGTTCGTGCTCGTCATTCGCCTGAATGTTTGTCGATTCTCTACACACGGCATTGGCGGTTAGCATATCCGAATTGGCACTATGAAAAGTGCCATCGGCGGGCCGGAAGTATACGAACACCACATTTGTTCGCGCTTCGAAGCGAAAAGCAGTCTGCATGGAATATTTGATGTGATCACGATGTTACAGGACCCCATTGAATAGAGAAAATCACAAGGAATTATTTATGACTGCAGCACTTTTCACAAGAATATAGCTATTACAATAATGGCCAAGTATTGCCTTCCGGAAAAATATGCCGAATTTTAATTTACTCTTCCGGCATATTTTATTATTATTATTGTCTCGTTAGGCTGTGCCATTTAATTCTCGTAGCACTGCACTTTAAAGCACTCTAACAGATATACCGCCAGACGACTCCACTTCACTGGGCATGGGCTTGTGAAAAATTTTCTTTTACTAAGTTGGGCTTAGAATCAATGTATGAATTTAATCACAACCAGTGATAACGCACGGCTGCATTCGACTTTATTAGAAGTACTCGCATTTGCCTGGACGCTTGGCCAGGGGAGATGAAAACTGCAGAAAACCACTTTCTGAGTTCAGCCTGTTTTTCGACAGTCGAGTTTGAAGGCCCTTACTCGACCCTACCCATCCAATGCACATAATCTTGGGCGTCATACCTTCCGCTCGACATTCTCCGGCATATTTTATCTTCAATGTAATTTTTTGTCGACGGGATTTGAATGAATTCCAAAAAATTTATAGTGCATTGCAAAGAATTCAAGATTAATTCTGACAAGTTTAAAAATTCATCTACGGCAGAATAAGCAGGAATAGAAAATTAAAGAACGCGTGCTTATTCAGTATTTAACCACATTCGCGGTGGCGGTAAGTCAGGAAAAACCTGGAAATCAGGGAATTTCATTGGTCAGGGAAAGTCAGAGATTTTGACAAAATTCTTGCAAAGGTCAGGGGATTTCTGTAAGAGGTACTATAAATAACTGTTAAGGATAATAAATTAAAAAAATTTTATTGGATTTTGTTTCATTCCATTTATAATGGTCAGGGGAAATGAAAAATTGGTCAGGGGAAAATTAGAGAATTTTGAAAATAATTTTTTGCGGCCATCCTGATTTATTTGAAAATTTCACCATTTTATTAAAACGTTATCCTGTTTAGTTAAAAATTCAACTATTACAGTTATTGTTGAGAGTTCATCTTTGTAGGATGAAAATTCAACTTTATGGTAAAACTTCAATTATTTTGTTGAAAATTCCGCTTTTTGGGTGACATTTTAACTATTTTGTTGAAAATTCGTTTTGTTGAAATATAAACTATAACATTTTTCGTTGAGAAATCATATTTTCGGGTTTGAAGATCAACTGTTTTATAAAACTAAGTTTTGATGTTATGTTTTCGACTAGCGTAATGAAAAAGTTAGAGAGCAATTTCTTCACAGCTAAAGACTATAACCAATTTAGTTTGGACTAGTAGATCTAACACCGTCATTCCATCGACAAAAAACTGTTTGATAAAACATTCGAATTTTTAGCTTTTTCTGCTGGAATAAGGTTTGAGACTTGATCCGGGGAGGAATGTAAGAATCCCTTTCTGCCCTCCTGCATATGATCCTGCGATTCCCGTTGACGAAATAAGTTTAGGTACCCCTCTCTCCGGATGAGAAAAAAATTTCGGAAGAGAATACACAACGTAAAATGATATTGCACGATAGTATCACTTACTTAATATTTTCAGCTTTTTGCTCAGGATTATCACTGATGAGTGTTCCGAAAATTTTCGGATACTTCTCGCAATTTTCCCAATATACGGTCTCTATTCGTGTACGTGAAACCGCCAGACTGCTTAATAATTAACTCTCACCGCATGATGAACGCAAACTTTATGAAACATTGAACAAAAATTATTGGCCTTCTATTTTAATAATTGCAAGCTCGTCAAAACTGAATTAAATAAAAGATTTTAATTTTCAACAAAATCAATTAACTTTAACACCGCCATTTCTGCTATAGAATGAATGGACCAATTTTGTACTGAAAAAGTTCTATACTTTTATAACTTGGTGCTAGAAACCAGTGTGCCAAACAGGAAACAATTTTTTCATGATTCATAAATCACGCAGACGCGAAATTGTTTTTTTTTTTTTTTTTTGGCATGTGCTGCCGAATTTTGATGAAAAAGTAAGTCGAGTACTGTTTGTCGATTCTTTCCAACCATTCCTGCGAGCGACAGCGTTTTTGTAATGTCCATGTGTAACAGTTTACCTGGGCTGCAGCAATAGTGAAAAAATTGGAAAACTGATAACAGTGGCAGAAGCTACGAGGGTTTCTGTCGGATGTTTGCCTTTGCTTATTGCAAAAATAAATTTTCCCTGCGGATGCGGGCAGGTCGTTATAACGCTTGTAAAATCTTTTATAGACGGTTGTTACGTTTCAGTGCCTGGGCACACCCGTTACTAATATACGTTCACCGGACCAACTTGCATCGCATCGGCACGATATTCCTATTGCCATGATTCAATTGAACGCCTACTCCTAAATATTTTCATGTTTGCATAAACTTTATCGTATATTCAAACACGCATGTATTCTTATCGCACTGGCAGGACAATATGTCACAGAAAAAGTTGATTTCACTTGCCTGCTCTGGGGTATTTTCATACAATTTATTGAGACTGCAGAATCCGAGAATGCGGTTACGAACTTAGATAACGTTTAGTACATTTCCTGATGCTCATTTTGAACAAAGTTTGCGAATTTTGCGAAAGATGGCCTTGCAATTAATGACTTAATAAGTTTGAAAATTACTTTCATATGTCCGACTTCGCATTTTTTCTCCTGTTTTCAAGAACACTGCGTCTAGTCGTCCCCAAAAAATTCTAGCCAAGTTTATTAAAAATATTCTACTACTCATCCCGAACTCCGGGACAACGAGACACTTCGCTTCAAGAAATTTCACATGACCCTTCTTTTTCTCGTTTTTTCGCTGAAATGTGAACTGAATTAATAAAAACCAATACGAAAATCAAACTATTTTGGTTAAAAGCTTTCTTTGTTGTAGAAAAGTTAATTATTATATTATTGGTTCGAAATTCATCTCTTCTGGTTAAAAATTCTACTACTTGGTTGAAAAATTATTTATTTTGTTGAAAATGCAACTTTTTGTTGTAAAGTCATATTATTGTTAAAAATGCATTTACTTTGTTGAAACTTGAACTATTTCCCTAAAAATTCATTTCTTTGTTCAAAAATTCATCTTTTTGGTTGAAGATTTGAATATTTTTTTGAAAATTCGTTTCCTCTTTAATTGAAAATAAATTTTTTTAACTGAAAATTTAACTAGTCCAGTTTTAGTAGAAAATTTATCTTTTTTAATTAAAAAATCAACTATTTGGTTAAATATGAATCTTTTTCAGTCGAAAATTCAATTATTTGGTTGAAAATTCATGTATTTTGTTCAAATCATTTAAATCAGGGAGGCCCATTTTTCGGCGTTCTTCATCCACCCCTTCCCCCATATGGCCAGTTTTTCCTACTCTTTCTGTAGTTTTTCGTCACTGTGTGATATTAGGTAGACCCCCCCCCAAACTGATAAAAATATTATATTCTTAAAATGTAGAATTTCACCTCTAAAACCTCTAAGATTCATCAAAATCCTACTATCGGTTCAGGAAATATCGATGATTCAACAAATCCAACACTAAAATTCAATATGGCGTAGCTCCCGTATTGTTTAAAATTGTTTAGAAAATTCTGAACTCCAAATTTCTCTTATATAGTACTATAATTTCACCAAGTTTCATTAAAATCTAACGACATCTTGCAGGTAATGATATTTCTGACGTGTACTGACCCGATATTAAAAAAGTTATTTTCAAGCTCATGTTAATGAAAAAATAATAAAAAGTACATTGATTATACTGTGTTTTGTTCATTTTATATTTAATACAGAGGCGAGATTGTGATGTTCGTATATGAATAGAATTTAATTAGTTTCTTGAGTAATTGAAGCGTGCTGGGGGAATAATGCTTTATGAAACAACAAATTGTTTCATAAAGCCGAGAGCATTGTGGCAGTGCTCATTTCAATTATTAATTAAGCACATGGTGTCAAATTATTAAAATGATAATTATAATTTTGTTTTGTCAGGACCAAAACCGGGTCCACCGAGGAACGTAACAGTCAGAGAGGAAGAGAATGGTT
The DNA here is from genome assembly GCA_011634705.1 of Andricus grossulariae. Classification (NCBI taxonomy): domain Eukaryota; kingdom Metazoa; phylum Arthropoda; class Insecta; order Hymenoptera; family Cynipidae; genus Andricus; species Andricus grossulariae. The sequence continues at coordinate 31,743 of JAABKJ010000251.1, forward strand.
TTATTATTTCGTGGCAGCATCCGGTGGAAAGAAGCCACCTTGTGATGTACTACACCATTAGATACAGGACGGATGGACCTTGGAAGGATCTGAATAAAGCACGAATCCGACCTGAAGATACTTTTTACTTAGGTAAGAAAAATACAGTCTCAAGTTCCATCTTTGATTAACAAATTCAGAAAAAGACTTAAAGTTTGCTAGTAACTTGTGATCGCCTTTATAACACTTTTTTTGCCCTCGTCAGTAAAAAATTTGGTGGGAGGAAGGACCTACCACTTTCAAGTCTTTGCCAATTCTTCAACAAATTATGGAGCAAGTGAGGAGGTAAAATTCCCAGTTCCGGCACGAGTGAAGCATAAAGCGATAACTGCTGGTGTAGTGGGTGGTATTCTCTTCTTCATCGTAGCCATCATCCTCAGCATATGCGCGGTAAAAATATGCAATAAACGGAAGCGACGAAAACAGGAGAAAGGTATGAAGCCCTGTGGCTTTTTAAGTTTAAATATCTTGCCCGCTTAAAGCCGGCACCTGTGCTCCTGGAGTCGTTCCTTATATATTATTCGTAACTGATTGTTCTACTTTCACCATAATCCACCACTCATCATAATTCATGATTTATTGTATTTGCAAGATGTGTGTCCTCTGGAATATCTACGCAGGCAGATTACATTCCTCAACCTTTAGTTTTCTGCTAAAGTATCACTATCATCATTCTTCATTTCCCTGTTTCATTACAAATTAAATTTGGTTTGCATCTGTATTTTTGACAGATGAAAAATTGTATCTTTTACTTGCTACATTTATTTTTGGCATCCGTAGTGGACACGTTTTGTGATGATGATCATAGAGTCCAGAATGGACTGGATGTGTTTGGAGAACGACGACATGGTATCGCAGGGGCTAGGCAAGCACCTGAAATCTGAGCATGTGTGTTTTTAACATAATTTTGTAACATTATAGAACTGCTTTCAGCGTATAACATGGTGGCCTGCCGGGTCACTGACGCTCGTAACGGCGCAGGGCAGGGGCCCCAGGGAACAGTGCCTTTAAAAAAGTGAGTGTCAACCTTCAAGGCTTCCGATCTTTTTAATTTATTTCATCAAGATAAAGGTCTCCTCAAAGGAACCTCCAATTATGACATATATTATAAGAATTTAGTCCGATCCAGTCGCATTTTCTAAGAATTGCACTCATTAGGAAAGAAAAATATTGATCTGAAAATTGTGTTAAAATCTTCCAGTAATATGAATATTCTCTTTAAAATATTTTCTTGGAAGTTCATACGCTACATTTTGCAAATATTACTTAAATCAACCTTATTTACTTCTTTAAGAATAATTTAATATGAAATTCCAAGGTTCATAGAGTACAACAATAGTAAATGCGACTTGGAAGTTACTTAAGGATAGGAAACTATAGTTATGTTCAAGTCCCCGAGTAATAGGCGACGGAAGCACCACAGTAAATGCGAAAACCTCTCACGAGTGATTTAGATAAAAATGTAATTTTAGATGATTGAAGATAAAAGAAAGCAATCAAGCTCCTTTGTAGAAACAATAACCCTAAAAATTTTCGAAACCTTTTTATCTTCTCGTCTACATAACACTATGAACTCTTAGTTGCATTTAGTGACCGGCAGACCTTAACCGCACCAGCAGAGGTATTTTGGACGAGGTTTTGGAGAACGACATAGTAACTGACGGACGGCATACTCGTTCTTGCCTCATACTTTGTCAAGTCTAGAATTCCATTTTCCTCGAATACACGCTATCTGCAGGATAAAATCACATCGGTGTATAGCACTGCGTTAATTCGAAAAAATCAAACCAGTACTCGCCACAGAATTATTATTTGAATGGCATCCAAAAGTCCACAATACGACTGCAGTGATGCCTATTCTGGATTATGGCCTTGTTTCTTAATACCATTTCGATTTTACCTCGTGTTATGTTATTGAAAATTCCGCAGACCGGAACCTAAATGTAAAATATTTCATTCCGATTTTTAATAAATTCATCAATCTTTTCATTTTTGCACTCTTATTTTCTTTCCTTGCAAATAATTCACCCAGTTCACTCATCACATTTTTTCGTTCTGCACTCTTTCTGCACTTGTTAAAACGAATTTTTTCAGTCACATGTTACTTTTACATAATTTACTGATCGTACATATCCAGAAAGGGCTGTACGGTTCAGCTACTGCTTGGGATTAATTCTGTAAGTCTGAAATTTTGAATTTTAAAAAGTAAGACATTTCAAAAATAACGTGAGAGTATTCATTGATTAAAATATGCGTCGACTTTGAATTCAAAACTACACATCGATGGCAGTTGCTCGCGGTGAATATTTATTTATCTATGGAAATAAATTTAAGTTTATTCTGAAACTACATCAATTAAGGTAGCGTTTGAATTGTTTGAAGATGAATTTTGAGAATTAGCCAGTCAAATGCCACTTGCAGCCGTACCAAGCGATGTGAGAGAATCAAACTCGGCGTGTTAGTGGGACAAGTTGCATAATTTCTGTTGATTAGAGAAGCATAAGTTTTTTTGTTGGACTGTTCTCGAATCATGGCTCGACACACAATGTGGTGTCTCTTGTCCTCTGTGTTCTGTAGGTCGACAAACTTAAACGCGTGCGGCGAGTCAGTGTCGACGCTGACCCGTTGCAGCCCGTTGAATCCGCAACCACAACCTCTTCATCAACCACTTCCTACGCAAGTAACCCCCGGCAATGCCACTTTGGAGCAGGTGCACGAGGTCCCCCCGAATCGTGATCGTGATCATCATGCACTCCATCTCGATAACCGAGATTACGAGAGCGTATTTATCATAGAGAGGCGGAACAGTAAGCCTAACATCCGCTAGCCAGACGAGTCAGTACCCAGACCAGTCCCAGATCGACCCGACCAATCGATCGATCAAAACGAAACAATTTTTACGGTGGGATACATCACCCACTATTTTTACTACTACTACTACTACTACTACTACTACTACTACTACTACTACTACTATTACTGCTACTGCTACAAACACTTCTACTTTACTAGAACTACTACCACAAAAACTATTACCACAAAAACTATTACCACAAAAACTACTACTACTAACACTACCACTACCACTATACTGATACTGTCCGAGACTGCTCCGTTCTGCAATGTAACCTGCTAAGAATAATCTACTACTTAACTACTGTATTACTACTACTACTACTCAACTACTGCTACTATCATCATCACCACAACTACCACTACCTATCTGCTACTACTTAGGATGATTGTCATGAATGTAGATGAGATGAGCAATACAGGCAAACCGCTAGGACTCACTCAATCATCCAGTCAGTACCCTACCTTCTTTCGGCGGGATAGGGAGTACATAGATAGACGAGATAAAGTAGCCTTTTCCAAGATGCTTCAAGAGTAATCGATCGTTCTGCTTGCTTTTGTCGCACCATTATCATAGCTCTAGTCTCAAGTATCATCTTTTGTCTCAAACGTTTCTTTACTATTCACTAGTTTTCACTCACCTACTCTTCACCATGACGTTTTCTTATCTAATCGACTCTTTGTCACTATTCTCTCACCTACTATCGTCACTTACTTACAGTTTGCCCCACGTAGAAACACGTGCTCGATGATCTGCAAATAAAAAAATCTTATGTTTCTTTTGGAGATCACCGAGCTTGCCTATTTTTATTCTCAACTCCTTACTGACCATAGCATCTTTCAAATCTCCATATTTTTTCTAAATAATTCAAATTCAGTATTATTATTACTTTTACCTTAAACTATGCTCGCCAATGAATGTAGTCCTTTAACTGGAAGATGATGCTGGCAGAAGGGAGTTATAATAATAATTTGGTATGAGGGTATGCGTCTTTCATTCTCTACATTCTATAATATTAATATTTCTTTTCAATTTACACTAATTTATTTACTTATTCTCTCATTAAAAATTTTCTTACCATATTTTATCCTTTGAGTCGTAGTGGTGAGCAGTATCTTTTTTCTTTAACACTTTTTGTCGGTTATAAAGATACCATTCGATATCACTTATCAAGTCATTTCATTCGTTGCTTATGGCGTCCTCATGAGATGCATGCAGCTAATGCATCGCTAAGCATGGTAATCTCAAAGTTCCCTTACTTTAACGACATTACCGAGGTTGGCAGATACTGACGACTAAATCCCCATTAATTAAGAAGTTTAAGTAAAAAAAATATTGATAATGTTGTTAATATAGCTTTATTTTTACACCTTCATAATTTGTGTAGTCATTTTTTTTTTTAATTATAACCAATATCATATAGAACCATCTCACATTCTTGAAATCAATACTCATAGTTGACATGGTTGCGTAGTCAAATTAATCACCTAAAATTCAGTTCAAAATCAAGAAACAATAAAGCAATATTTCTCAACTCAAGTATGGTATCAAGTCAATCATAATTACATGAACTTGCGAACCTCGGTATTCCCATTACGTCGACTTGGACAACATAAAAAGCCATTCAAATCCGCGAAACTAGCGCATTGCTATTTGACTCTAAAGTCTAAAGTTGTGTGTTCTTCTTGGTTCTTTTCAGTTTGTCGATACTAGAAGACTCATAAAAACACACACATAAAAACAGTAATAAAAGTAGGTATACATATACCTATGGCGATACACCCAGATACTTTTCCCCTTTTTTCTGTTTATCGTTCTTTTTTGCACAGTACCTGTCACTGTACTACCTTTATTGAAATCAAATAATGGATAGATTCCTTTATTGTTTTAACATATTCCAGTTGATTTTATCGCAAATTGCCATCTAGGCTCCTTGATCTACTAAATGCAAACTATAGCTTCTTATATTTACTATAAGGATAGTACTGAACGCGTTTATGAATCTGGTATCGAAAATACACATTTAAATCTAACAGTGGATCAAGTAGGTTCGATATTGATCTCTCGACTGTAACTTCTATGCTATATTTTGTGCTTTAAGCATTCGAATTTATTTCCATTTTTGTAATGCGCCTTTGTGCAATTTAAAAAAAAAAAAAATTTTATTCTCTCAATCTTCTTTCTGAATAAAGTAAATATGATTTCTACATTTTTAATATATAAATCTTTGTTCAAGTCTAAAAAATCTATTTACTTAAAAAAAATGTTTCTCGGATTGCAATATGGGTTGATCAGGAATCAGTCTGGGTCCTAATGGGTCCTAAACGCTATTTCTTTTTCGTAGTGTTTTATATATGTTTTTATAGAAATATTTCTGCGTTTTCTTGAAATTCCTAGGATCCAACATTCTATCCAGTTTATGTGTTTTGTATTTGTTTCTTTAACATTTGTCCTTGACTCCAATGTTGTATAACCAACTCTAACAAGATTTTTCTTTACGTGAATGAAACATAATCTATTCGCTGTAGATTATACATTTACACGTGACATGTCATATATCTATTTACTCCCTAGCATCACCGCCTAGAAGTAATGTTCGGTTATTTAGCGTTATATTTATTATTATTATTATGATTATTATTATTACCACAATTGTTTTTGTGAATGTAATCGTTGTGTTAAAACATTCTCTCTCCCCCATCTTTCCTTGCTGCCGGACCCGAAGGAGCAGAAAAGGTGACAAATTTCGGAGCACCTAATTCCACGATTGCTATCACAAAAAAAAAAAAAATTAAATTTTAAAAATGTGGAAAAAACTTTTATGAGAAAAAAGATTCACTGTCCTCCACCGCATACCCCTCCTCTAACCTAAAGTCACGCCCAACCACAGTATCGCACCGGAATGCGCATGAGCATGCATCCCCAGACTGCACCCGTTATTTATTATCCGTATTAATTACTATAATTGTATGTTCGTCTACTCTTAATTTTGTTTTGTTTATTAAATTGATGTCAATGTTGCACGTAATTGTTGTGTTAGTGGTGTTCGGAAGGTGCAAAAAGGCGGAGAGACAAAGCTAAAAATTACTTTTGAAACTTTATCTTCCTCAACTTTGTCTGGATCAATGGATCCATTGGATCAATTTTCTACGCCACCTTCGTGTACCATCCGTTCACCGCACATCACACTCTCCACTTCCTATACTAACACTCTTTTCCTATATTGTAGACCTAGAAAGAGCCGAGTACCAGGTCTAAGTCTCTTACGGGAGATACTGAATGCTGATACACCTGACTCATCCCGAGGTCGTCCACTTGGTAAAATTTCACGGGCTGCTGATGGTCGCTTTGTCATAGCAGATTCGGTGCTGAGCTCAGCCAACAACAGTATTCTGGACGCCTCGAGTAGCGACGACGGTGGTTTTCTGCCTAAAACCAGACTGAAGTCCTCCTGGAGGCAACCGCTGGTTGGTTTGAGTCAGCTGAGCCTCAGGTCCGACGGAAGTGGTGTTTCGATAGGCGCAGTGCAACCTGGACACCTCGGCGCTGTGATTCCCCTGGCCAGGCAACCAGCGATATGCACAATATCTTCGCCAAGGTTTCTGGCGAGCTCGCCCAGCGGACCCCAGATTCCGTGGACGCCTGTGTACCTCAGCGACCTCAGCTCCGTGCGACAACCATCCACAGGGGAACGCTCCTTTCCAACTCCACCTGGTTACATTCAACTGAGGACTGTCCATCAGCGCTACAGCCAGGAGCTGCCGTCCCTTAAAGCGATTCATGCTGAATCGAGGAGGTTCGTACCCGTTCAACCACTGGCCACGTCCTCACCGCCACAAACGGCTGGAAGACAAAGGGCCAGGCTACCACCTAGACACGCCAGACATGCTAGGTCGGCACCCGAACTAGCCGCCTCACCTGATCTCGAGACATCTCCGGAAAGCAGGTCCAGCAGTTCCGGCTTTGGCAGCAAAAACACCTCGCAGCAGAATCAGAGTTCCAGAAGCGGTAGCACAGTAGCAGAGTGGAGGCCACCTCCTTACAGACCACCACCACCTCCGCTTGTAGGGAGATGGTTGGAGCTTCAGAACCAGGGTTCCAAGGTCTCCCACACTCATATCCAAAACACGGTTGATGCCGGTAGTGTCGATGGTCACTACGAGTTTGACCCAGTATCCTGCACACCGACACCCACGTCTGCCTCCACGCCAACAAGAGAAGAGCGACCTCCGGCTCATCAAATGCACACGATACATATGCCGCAAATACATCAGGTCCACACAGTTCATCATCAGCCGGCGAGGTATTCACGGGACAATATCGAGGCCAGAGTTCAAGCTATGAAGGCCGAATTTCATCAGTTCCGTCAGAGACAAGCCAGAAGAAAACAAAGTGTTCACTTGGAAAGCGCTTGCTAATCTTTGGTGCTTGTTACACTGTTGTTGTTACAACTCTGCTAGGTTTTAAAAGAGAAAAGGCTGCTGTTCAATACTTGGTATATGTCCATTGTCCACCTACCAGAAATCCATCTACGAAATGATCTCAATAACGATGTGCGAAGTATCTAAATATGTAAGAATTTTAAGGTAGAATTTGTTACTTGAAGATTCATGGAGAGGGAGACTCGTTAAAATCAGTATATCCATTAAACGAATGAAATGTTTTCGACGGCTTAGCGAAAATATTTTAAATCGCAAACGGAGAGGACATATAGACGCTCCAAAGAAACTGTACCGTTACGTACTGTTACGTGCTGTATATCTTTTAACGACAAAGTCATGATAACCTAATCGTAAACTGTAAGTAATAATTATTAATGAAGAAAAAAAACACTCAAATAATTAATGATGAGCAATGGACTCTAAACGTGATATTAGGCCGAAGCTTGCCTCGAGATTGCTTAAGGACTCACTCGTATTGCACTGCCTGTCTAGGGTTTCGCTAGCAACCCAACATATTATCGGCACAATAATTTTTCTTAAGCAACGTAACGAGAATAAGTATCGTTCTTTGAATTTATCGCGAGGTCGCACTGTGGCGAACGTGGCGCCTTTTTCTGACGTTGTTTGTTCGACTATACAACAGCCTTGTGATGACTGATGCATCATTTTCACGTGCCATCGAATACGAATTTTTACACGATCTTAAATATGCAGTTAAAATGTATAGGAAAATGTATAGGAAAATTCTCGTCAGCCGTCTAGTCGACTCGCGGGTTTTCACTCTCGTCGGTAAATTCTCGTCGATCGGTAAAATAGAACATGCTTGCCCAAGTGCGACTCTCTCGATATTTGTATACTCGAAAATAAGGAGAGAAAAGCAGACCTCTAAAGGTACATGAAATGTTCTCAGTAACCCACCTAATTCTCACCAAACGCATTGTATCAAATCATCATCGAGGTAAGGTGGTTGGAATGAGAATTTTTGGGATACGATTTTATTTAAGAATAAAGTTTATTTTAGAATTATATATATTCTCTTTGAAAGTAATTCATATTCTCTGATTGATGTAAATTTCTTGTTGGAAAAGTCTATCGATTTCTTAGCTTTATAGAACTTTTCACTTAATAACAATTTCTGTTTTGTTAATATCTCAAAAGTTCTCAAGCCACCGCATCCACGAACCTCAAGTACATTTTACTTTCTTTTTATAGTACAAATAATTATTTATATAAATATACATACTATCGTTAGTAAGTAATTAGCAAAGACTCTACTCACGATTCAACTATACTTGGTATATAATAAAAGAACTGTACAGTCCTGCAGGAATGCAACTTGTATTATTAAGAAGAGTGCAAAAGTGAACGAATGTGCGAGTGAATGTATTAGAAGACACACGAAGAGCAATTATAGTAAAAAAATGAAAGAAAACAGTGATTTAACAAACGGAGGTGACACAAAGAGTACCAATATTCTAAAGTAATTCTAATAATTGAATTAACAATTTGATAATTAATTGATATTGTAAATCGTAACGATGTAGCGTGTAGTGAATTAATCAACGAGACGACGAAGGCAGGCAAAGGCCCGGAGATACCTTTTTAATATGAAACGACCGAGGGTACTCGGTCATTGCTGTTGTAACATATTAATTATTAATGCATAGATAACGATAATGTGTACTGAATGTTTGTGACTGTCACACGCAGTTCGACCCTTTACCTGGAAAGAATTGAACCTTTATATTTATTTATTTTGTGTAAATTTCAGGTGTGTTTAAAATATATTGCAAGACAAAATATTGATTGAGTGAAAATATATTAAAAGAAAATATATTGAGAGCAAAAGTAATGTTACTTATATGAAAAATACTCTATTTTCCAATTAATTGAGATACTATTTTGATCAATGGGATGAATCTTGTTATTACTAATTGTTGCTTTATGTCTTTTAAAAATTGCAATAAGCCGTAAAATTGGTAGTTATGTTTATTTTATTAATTTACGTCTCTTTTGGAACAAGTGTGTGATTGTAATTTGTAAAGGGTCGATAACCGATGTGTACGAAGGAAATGTCAGCTGGAATGAAATGAAACTCAAATAGAGGTGTATTTTACCGTAATGGCTAAGCTATTTTAGCAAATTTACCATTAAATTGTTCAACTCTACCTAAAATATCCAGTCTTTGAGCAAGAAAGTGATTTCAAACTATAAACTTGTTTAATTTGATAAATAAATTAAGACTTGATGCGCTTTTCTCGTAACGAGCACTGACTAATCGTCTTTAGCTTCTTTGTTAAAAACTAGAGTTCAATCATGTAAATAAATATTGCAGATAGAATCACAGATGCATTGAACGCTCAGGAAATTCACGTCGCGTATTAATAATCGTGTAATGCACCATTTTTTTAATTTAGTAACTAATTACGTAAAAGACGTACGTATGAATTTTGGATTACGACGTGCGAATTGTACATTAATATTAATCAGCACCAATTTTACGGTAATTTACATCACTAGAAAATTAAGCGTCGGCCGAGCGCCTCCATCAGTCGTCGCCGCGTCTAGATAAGCGATAAGCGTGTAAGTAACGTGTAGATATATCATAGTTAGATACCTACAACGATCTCAAAATGACGTAGATCGCTTATGGAACCTTACGGTTACTGTATTAAGAGTACATATGCATAATTACAGAGAGACGAAATATGCATAGAGTATCGGACAAGAAGAACGGCTATGGTTGAATCGTGAATCGGTTTTGATCATCATTCAAAGTATTTTATATTTAATATTTCTGCGACTTGGTTTGATCGATATTTTCAGTAATTTTCGACAACAGCTGTCTCTTTTTATTCGACTTTTCACCGACGCGACGGGTGTTTTGTTGTCTATTTGATCGCTTTGACCGCCTCGGTTATCTTTCGTACGGGCGATGCCCTTTTTATCGCCGTCTATCCGCTTTCTCTACCCCCAGTATCCAACATCCCCTCACGCAGCTGAGGTTCGCCAGACTGCTGCCGCCGGCCCTTTCTAGCGGGGATCACTTGTACCTTATGAGGATTAAAATACAAAGCATACAAAATTTGTATATTTTGGAAGTAGTACGTTAGAAATATTATATTCGAAATTTACGGTTTTTGGGGACTCCTATGATATGTTAACTGCTTTAATAAGTTGAAAATTAGAATCAGTGGACTGTTTGTTACAAGTTAGCTAATTACGGAATTTTATATAATACATTGTACAAAATGCCTCCTAATTCCAACTTACTAGGGCAATCAACATATCGCTGAAATCGGCAAAAAACGTAAATTTCGAATATAATACATCTAAATTACTAATTGCAAAATTAAGAAACAAATTATGTTTTGTTTTTTATTCCTCATTAGGTACAAAGGACCCCCATGCTCGACGGCAGGAGTCTGGCGATCCCTCAGCTGCGTGAGGGGAAGATGGGTAGTGGGGGCAGAGCAAGCAGGTAGACCGCGATCAAATGGGAGCTGCCCCTTTCGTACAATGATTTCCCACCTACTTCCGTACCTGAAAGCCATTTTTGTGACGTTCTTCGAAAAACTGTATTAAAGTGCATTAGCCGTTATATAAAAGGCACCACGCAAAATTCCTTTACGTGAAATTTCCATGTATTTAAAATTCTAGATTAAAGGTTGACTCGATTTTTGGAAGAGATTTTTTCGTGTAGGATTGTAAAGGCGAGGAAGTTTTCCGTAAAGGAACTTTGTCTGAGTGCCATTACAGACTGACTATGTGGTTAAGAACGGCAAGTTGTAATTATTACAGAGAGGCTGTATATCGAACAATGGGCTTCTCCAGTTTTCCATTGTTATATTTATTAATTTTTTTTACGAGCGTAGGCTGACGGGTACATTTCAGCAGTAGCTCTGTACCGCTTCGCACACGTGGGATCAGTTTTAATTTTCATGGCAAATACTCGCATAGGCTGCATTTCGATTTGCAACGGCGTCTTTGCATTTTTTAATCATTGAGCAAGAACTGAAATCTGACTAAAGAACGCGTGATGATTCGTAACAGAGCTAAAGCGAGGTTTAAGTGATCGTGTTGATATTATGCTTACGGTTATGAAAATTATGATTGTGGTTATGATTATTATTAAATGCACTCTCACGCTACTCTTAAGAGAAAAATCGTTTCCGTCGATTCCCCTTCCCCAGTACAAGTTTTTATTTAATTATTATTGATTGATAGATAAGATATGTTTGTATATTTGCAATTATTATAATAATAGATATTCACTTTATATACGCTTTAAGCGCCGCTTTCTTGTCTGACTTACGATAATTGACAGCTTTTAATTTTTCATTTCCTCTCATCGATTTTTTGCTTACAAATTTTTAATAATATTATTTCGATTATTTTTATCATTTTTAGAATAAATTTCCTTTCTAACTAGAAATTTTTCAGTTTTTATAAAATCTGTATATTTCCACGACTACGAGAACTCCAAGACGTACTAACTTGGAACAAATGTGTCGGCAATTTATTATTAAATGAAATGAAAAATAAAGCGAAATTTTAAAATAAACATAAATAAGATATAAAAGCATTATGATTTATTTACTTCCTATCCGCTTATAGAGTAAGTATTAACTTAAAACTGAGACAAAATGAGACATTGCATAAAGGTCATTCAGAGCATTGTCATTTGCGCAAGATGTCTGTGTATTAGATTAGAATGAATTATAACCATTTCTATGATTTCATTCATCTCCGTCTCGCAAAGACAGGAATGCGTTAAAATTAGAGCGCCACTTGATTACTTGTCTTCTGAATTTACATACTCATGTGGTCTATTTCTACATATCTTTTATGTTATCAATAGCTCATTGCTTCATATATTTTTGAAAATATAAAGCCGATATTAATAAAAAGCATTAGAAAAGGTGTCGATATTCAAAAAAGACAACATTTCTGTATGCACTAAGGCATACCTTCTATGCAAAAGGTAAAAAAAATCCCCTGATAACGAATATTTTGGTTATTTTTTCGAAAACCTGGTCAGTTTTTGTTCAAAAACATTTTTTAACAATTTCATTATTTAAGATCAAAAAAAGAAGTTTTTTAACCAAATTCACTCATTTTTTATAACAACTGTTATAGATAAAAACAATAGAACAAAACTTGTTGCTCTCTTGATATTTTCTCGTACGATAAAAGCCACTATTCTTTACAAATCTATGCTTCCCTAGAAACAAGAATTTTGAAGTTTTTCTGGCCAAACCTTTTTTATAACGGTCCTTTTACCATACACAATATGCTCAATTGTTTATAAAAATGGTTATTAACAAAAAAATTCTCTAAATAAATAATGGCTAGTCGTACGAGAAAATAGCAAGAGAGTAAAAAGTGTTGTTTTGGGGCCAAATTAACGAAAAAAAAATATTTTTTAAATAGATTGGTATAATTAAGGCCATGATTAAGGCCTTCTGTAAACAAGGATTTTTATAAACAATAAAGAGCGGATATTGAGAATCTTGAAAACTCAAAATAGTATACGCTGTACGGTGCGAATAACTTCACAATTGTGGCTAGGAAAGGAGCATATATTTATTGGAAATATTTTCTTTATAAGAATTAAATTAAAATTAAGTAATAATAAAATCATAAAAATAAGAATTAGATTAATAAAATAAATAAAATTCTGTCAATTAAGGGTTTTTGTGAATAGCAATAGTTACAAAGGTATTGAAAGCGCTAACCAAGATAATTATACTATTTTCAGTAAGAGTAACTTTATGAAAAACAGGTTATCGGGAATAATTTCAAAATCGTGGCTTGTAGGGGAGCATAGATTTATAATAAATATATTGTTTATAAGTCTATTCTTTTTGTCCTACGAGAAAATATCAAGAAAAGATGACGTATTCATTTCATTTTTTTTAATTTATCAATTTTTTTAATTTTTTTTTTTTAATATAAAAAACAATGATTAATTAAAAAATAATAGAAGTTTTTTGTGCCAAAGATTAACAAAATTTTTTTAAATAAATCAATTCGGTTAATTCAGGGTTTTTGTAATAACAGTAGTTGTAAACAATAAGGATCAGGTATTGAAACTGATAGCCAAGATAATTATAGTGTTTGCGATAAAAGTGACGTAATAAAAAAATGTTATCGTAATTAACTTGAAAATTGTAGCTCGTAGGGAAGAGTAAATTTATCAAACTTTTGTTTGAAAGGTTTTAAGTAAATTACGGGTTATCGTACGCAAAAATATGAAGAAAGTTACAAGGTTTTTTTATTCCAAGGATCAATAGATTTTTAAATCAATGATGTTGATTGAGGGTTTTTTATTTATAATTAATGTTATAAATAATGAAGCAAGAAATTGTATGAACAATAAACAATATTATTAATATTGAGTAGAGATTTTGCAACAGTTTTGGAGCAAGCCTATATTGGCATCATTTTTTTAAGAGCCATGGAGGGGGAAGAAAAATAAAAAAAGCCTTTTTCTCGTAAACGGATGATTCTATTTTGATGAAAAAATATATGTTACACATGTTAGTAAGGCTAATAAAAAAAATTCAAGAACTTCTAATCAAAAATACAAATAAAAAATTTTGAAATTTTCAATCATTTTTTTTTTGCTACGTTTTAGTCAGAATTTTTTCTTCAATTTTTATTAAAAATTGTCATTTTGGTTTTCACAACTAAAAAAAATAATTTAATAGTCTAACCCATATCAGGCCCAAATTAATGACATACGTTGATGTCTATGTGATATAAAATTTCCCAAAATATTAAGCTTGAAATCGCATTTTTTTTAGGATGTTATAGAGGGGGAAAAGAAATAAAGCAGTTTTTCTCAAAAACAGTTTGACACACTTCATTGAACAAAATATATATTATGAAAACCAATGAGACACTTCTCATGACAAATTGTAAACAAATGTTGATAAAAAAAAAGGTGAACCTTTTTTTTTAATTTTGAAATTTTCTTAACCACAACTCGGATCAATTTGGGAGAAAAATATGTTGAACTAGGCAACTTAAATATTTTTTTAAATTCGAATTGTCCTTCTAACACATCATCTTAAAAAAAATTTGGGAAAAATTAAAAAAAAATTATACCCGTATTTTTGAATAATTTATTAAATGTTTTTATTTTTATTGATCTTACTAACCTTTATAACACATTTCATTTTTATCAAGATTGGTTCATCCGTTTACGATAAGAATGCCGATTTTGAATTTTTCCCCCCTCAGTAACAAAAAAAAATGAAATTTTAAGACTGACGTTTGATACGTGCGGGGAAAATTTTTACATTTTTACCCCCTCAGAGCCAATTCTGAGCTAGAGACTCTGAGATAAAACTGCAAATATGTCGATTTCGTTAAAAACTCAATTGTTTGTAACGCAAGATGTTAAAAATTATTTTATAACATTTTTTATTCTTAAATAATGAAATTGTTAAAACAATATGTTAAAACAAAGACTGGCTCGGTTTTCGAAAAAAACCATAGTAAATAGGGGGCTTTCTTGGTACTTTGTAAATGAAAGATATCTAGGGAACCTCTTTATGACTTAGTGCATACAAAAGTGTTAGGGGCGGATCAAGTTAGTCACGTTTTTCTTATTAATATTAAAATCAATTAATAAGAAATTATTAATTAAAACTATTATTAAAAAATTATTAATAAAAAATTGTTGTTACTCCTGAAAAATGATTTGTTGTACTACTTTTGACATGTCACGCGTCAGTTGTTATTAGTCAGCTTATCCAAGTCACAGTACACTTTTCTCGTAATACTTTTCCAGGTAATGTAAATTTCAATCACAGGTGACAAAAGTAATTGATCTCTCTAATCTCTCCCATTTTCTCTGCAGGATGAAATTCTGTAATGGGGTAGCATACATTATTTCCAGTGAATCAGTCTCGTCCAATCCTGAATAGTGATCCATGCGAATAGGTCCATTATCTCAACAGCATGACAAGGCTGTAGGCAGTCTGCTAAATGCACCACAAGACGGATGTGACGTAACCTGAGGTCACCCACGCAAACGGCATTCGACTACCGTGTACCTCTACACATTACATTTAAAAAAAAGACTACCTGAAACATTTTTTTTCAAAGTTAAAACTTCTGAGAATTTATCAGTTCTTCATTATACATATATCAGACTCATGTAATGCACTGCGGAATGATTTAGAGCGCTTTACCTGTTTCTCTTTACCTGTTACAAAGAATGTTGATTATTGTCGCAGCAGAAAAGGAATCAAATAGTATTAGTCGGAAGTGGAAGTCTTCGTTAAGAGATACCATAAAGTCATAATTGCTCGCGTGGGCTGGTAAATAAAGTGTCAATTGAGAGTTGGACCTGCCTCAGCGTTGTTTTCGCCGTGAAAATACGTTTTCGCCTTCCTGGTGATGAGTCTACGTTTTCATTTTATTATTTATAACTAATTAAAGTCTGTATAATCATTGAAGAAACTGAAGAAACATGGTTCAAAATTATCGCTTGAAGAGGTTGATCTAGATCATTACTTTCGGAAGAATATTATTCATATCGCAACAAATCGATTCCCAAAAATCTGAGCTAAACAGATTTTTGCAAGTACCTTAAACAGTTCCAGAAGCTTCGTGATTTCTTTTAACATATTTTGTTATCTCTAAAAATATAGTTGAGCGTAAAACTGATATGTTTTCTGATTTCTGTCAAGCAGAAGAGGAAGACAAAAAATATAAATTTTGTATTTCAAAATTCTATTCTACACCTGATGCAGATATTTTTTTAGTTGTTATCGTCATTGCTAATAAGGGGCCCTTCATAAAAAACGTTACCAATTTGATTGGGGAGAGGGTACAGTTCAATAATAATCTAATACATAAGTTTGAAAATCACTTTCATATTTTAGACATCACACTCTTTCCCTCTTTTTCCCTTTTTTCAAGAATTCTTATTTTTCCTCCTATTTTCAAGAAACTGCCCCTTCCTCGCTTAAATTCCAACTGAATTAATAGAACCCAATAATAAAATCCAACTTATTTTGTTAAAAGTTAATTTTTTTCGTTAAAAAGTCTACCTTTGTATTTTTGGTTCAGAATTCAGCTAGTTTGGATAAAAATTCATCTTTCTGGTTGAAAATGTAATTATGTTGTTAAAAATGCAACTATTTTGCTAAAAAGTCATATACTTTGGTTAAAAATTCAACTACTTGGTTAAACGTTCTTTTACTTTGTTAAGAAATCATTTTACTAATTAAAGATTGAACTGTTTTGTTAAAAATTCGTTTTCTTTTTGTAGAAAATTAGTTTTTTTAATTGCAAATTTAACTATTCCATTTTTGGTTGAAAATTAATATTTTTTTATGCTGAAGTACAGAACTAGGTAAATAAGAAAAACAGAATTTTTCAGCAGAGCGTAAAAACATTCTGTAAAATCTAAATCACTATTCAAAGATAAGATAGAAGTCCACTTTCAAGATGACTTGTTGTATTGTATTGTAATATAAGCCCAAGCAATTTTTGATAAGAAACAGTTATCCATTTTCAAGGAAAAAGATATGTTCAGTTTAAATAAAAAATAAAAACTTACTCCCGGGATATGGGGAAGCTGAATAATAATAATTGTGAAAGGACTATAAAAAATAATACAAATTTTCAGTAAACGATAATATTTTCAAAAAATGTCGTGAAGGGAAGAAAAAAATTATCACTACGCCAAAACACTACGCTAACATTTTAACTTAAATCAAAATAACGTTTTTTTATTACTTTATTAAAAAATGAGAATTTGAACAAATCTTTTTATCACAACGTCTATTTCATTTCAAAAGAAATTGTTATACAATAAACCCATTTTCGAAAACCTATTGGTTTTCTTGTTTTGTATTCCCACCCTTCAACTAAAAATTTAATTATTCAATTTTCGTTGAAAATTGATCAATTTTAGTTGAAAATTCAACTATTGTTTTGTGAGGGGCTTGAAAGGACAGCTTTTTATTGTCGAATAAAAGGTCAATCAAATTTCATTTAAATTAATTTATTCAAGATCAGTGAGTGTGACTGAAGCTGGCACTGGGTAAATTCGCGTTTAACATTTATGGTAAGAACAAACTGCGCGCGTTGAGAGATTCACTCTCAGAGATTATGTTTCTGCTGCGGTGTTTGAATTTTGAATGACTATCTCGAGAGCCTTTTGATAATCGCCCCCAAACCCTTCCACTAGAGTCATTTTGGACCAAGTTTTCTTACCTCCGATTAGCCCAAATGCCTAGAGAGCGTGTCTACTATCGGTCCTTCTCTAAAGGGCAGTTTTGTATGAGTGGGTCAGTTAAGTGAGTCATCTATAAGGCTAGACTTGAGGAAAACCCCAAGAGATTTTACAATTCGGGGTTTTTGGCTAATCTCTTGGCTCGTCGTAAAGGCTAAATGAAATTGCTATAACTTGGTAATTTAGAAGCGAACAAAGCAGATGTAAATATAGTTATAAAGCCTAAGCCAATATGTCAATAGATTTCAACTTTCTCGAGGACCTTCTGGAACTTATCCTACTTTAAGTGATTTACAGTATCTAACGAAACATGTTGTTACGCCATAACATGCTGGCTTACTTGAACGATCGTCGTTCGAAACAACTATATAATTATACATCAATTATATTACTTCCATGAAAAATAAAGATTGCTTCTCATAATACACATGTCAAAATTGAATTAACGTTGAGATTTGTTTGAAGTTACCTTGCTTACATTATTAACCAGTGCCAGCTATATTATAATAATCTAATGGGAATAATAAAAATACATGAAGAAAAAAAAGAACAATGTACGGTGAATGCATGACGTCGTCCTTCTAGTCGATTGGTAGCGGATATAGCCTTTTGAGGGCACGTTTGTAGGTTCCCGTGCTGCTGCGAATTGTAACAACTCGCACGATTCCATCTTCTCCTGGATGTTGTGCTATGACTCTGCCAATGGACAACATCATAGGTGGTAAATTGTCCTCTTTCATGACGAAGAGAATACCAATCTCGATGTTGGTTTGATCAGTAGCTGATTGCCACTTGCTACGAGAGATCATCTCATTTAGATACTCTCGATGCCACCGTTCCCAAAAATGGTAACACGTATTTGTTGAGCTATCTGCCAGCAACTCAAACGACCGGCTTTCATACTACGATGATCCTCCTGTGGCAGGCTAGACATGGAGGAACCAATGAGGAAATGGGCAGGTGACAATGGAAGTAGGTCATTTGGATCAGATGAGAGGGGAGTCAAAGGACGTGAATTTAGTATTGCTTCTATCTCTACTACAAATGTGAGCAATTCTTTATACGTTAGAAGCGAATTTCCACCGAAGTGTGGAGCTCTGGGGGGTATAAAGTGCCATTTGATCCCTTTATTCGAAAGATAGTTCCGAACCTGTTCGCTCTGAAATATCGAGTAAAGTTGCTCAAGCATCTTGTCTAACTCTCTGTTTGCACCTACAAAAGTAGTTGCGTTGTCTGGATTCATCGAGTAAACTACTCCTCGGCGAGCAAGAAATCGCTTCAAACATGCAAGGAAGGCTTCGGTAGTTAAATCGTTGGCTAGTTCCAAATGAACTGCCATCGTCGAAAAACAAACAAAGACTGCCACGTATGGTTTAATTTTAGTTCGATTTCTGCGTCGAAATTCCTTAGTAAAAAATGATCCGCAAAAATGTACACCTACATGGAGAAACAGTCGTTCAAATGAAACTCTATTTTCAGGGAGTTAACACATGATGTAACTTGATTCACGAGGTTTTGCTCGAAAACATTTAATACATTGTCTTATGATATGGCGTGTAGTGTTTTTACCGTCTATGGGCGAAAAAGACTCGCGAACTCCGTAGAGAGTGGTATTAACTCCAGCGTGAAACCGGGTAATGTGCTTATCCCGAATGATTAATTTCGTTATGCGGTGAACTTTTGGGAGAACTACTGGGTGTTTTTGTGTTTCTGAAATTGAAGCTCAGTCCAGTCGTCCCTCAACCTTGAAGATTCCCTTGTCTAATAAAGGATTTAATTGGAACAGGTGGCTCTTTTTACTGTTTTCCAGCTCGTGGGATAAAGCATATATTCTGGGGAAAATGCATCAGCTTGAGTTAATTTAATTACAGCGTGAAGTTCTTCAACCAGTTCCTCTTGAGAGAGAGGACCCGTTTGTTCCAGTTGGTTGTCCTTGACTGTGATATTTTTTAAAAATCGTAAAGAATAGGCTGTTACTCGTTGAAGTTTTTTGAAACTACTATACTTTGTTATAAGATTCCCGTTTGCTAGTTTAATTTTAAATAAATAAATAGGCTAAACTGAGCGCTTTCCTGGAATATCTTCCTCGTTGAATGAAAGGCAAGGCCACGTGTCCTCCCCTTGAGTCAACCACTGTGGACCTTGTGTCCATAGTGAGTTGTTTAAAAATAGCTGGGGACTTTGCTCGCATGGAATAAAGTCAGCTGGATTGTCTTGAGTGGGAACGTGACACCACTCTTGCGATTTTGTTAATGCTTGAATTTCAGTGACCCGGTTTGACATAAATGTGATCAACGTATGCGGTGGTGAATTGATCCAATTCAACGTGATTGTTGAGTCAGACCAAAAGCAATTTTTTGAAACTTGGATGGGAAGAGACTTGATAGTGGAAGTATATAATTCAGCGAATAAGATAGCTGCGCACACTTCTAATTTGGGTAATGAGGTAATTTTAGGTGGAGCCACCCTTGATTTTAAATACAAAAGATTGCAATAGTGCCTTCCTTGAGAATCTGTTGATCGGAGATATAGGCAAGCACCGTGAGCCTTCTTGCTGGCATCGCAGAACCCATGTTCTTGTATTTGAATCGCATCTTCTATGACGACATATCGTTTGAACTTTACACTGTTTAAAAGTGGTAATTGTTTTTTATATTCGTGCCAAGTTTCTTGAGCAACAATGGGAACTGGATCGTCCCATAAAAGCTAGTGTTTTCACAATTGCTGAATAAGGATTTTGCCTACGACAATTACTGGACCTAATAACCCTAAGGGATCAAACATTTCAGCACATTGTGATAAAATTGAGCGTTTGGTTGGAAAATTATCAGGGTTTTCTGGTTTGATAGTATATAGAATTACATCGTCGTTAGGATCCCAAAAAAAGCCCTAGTGTTTTAACAGTCCCTGACAGATCGAGTGACACGAAGTTTTGAGCAGATTCACTGTCAGAATTTTCACTAGATAAATCAGGGTGATTGGAGGCCCATTTTCAAAAGTTGAAACCTCCTTTTTGTAAAAGATGAATTAAATCTTTCCTCAGCTGCTGAGCCTCCTGTAAAGTTTGTGTCCCTGTTAAATATCATCCACATAGAAATCACGTTTCAAAATTGTGGATGCAAATGGAAAGGATATCTGCTCGTCATCTGCAAGCTGTTGCAGAGTTCGCGTTGCGAGAAAAGGTGCACAAGATATACCGAACGTAACCGTATTGAGGGCATACATTTTCATCGGTTCTTTGGGATTAAAACGACAGAGAATCCTTTAAAAGAGTCGATCATCGTGAGAAACTTCAAGCTGCCTGTACATTTGTTGAATGTCAGCTATAAATGCGTATGGAACCGAACGAAAGCGAGTCACGATACAGAAGAGGTCTTCTTGAATTGTTGGTCTAACTAACAATGTGTCATTTAATGATACACCTGTTGAAGTCTTGGCTGAACCGTCAAATACAACCCGGGTTTTTGTTGTGATACTATCCTCCTTTATCACCGCGTGATCAGGAAGATAATATTTCGGTTTCGAAAGATCTTGAGAGTCAACTAGTGACATATGTTTTTCGTCGAGATACCCTCGAATACAGTCACAATATTGCGCCTTGAGGTCGGGATTTTTTAACAGCTTTCTTTCGATGGCATAAAAGCGTTGAAAGGCTATGTTGGGAGAGTCACCTAAAACCCCTTTTTTATCGTTAAAAGGCAATTTGGCGACTTAGCAGCCAGAGTCGTTTCGACTGATAGTATTAGAAAAATGTGTCTCAGCTGCTTGCTAAGTGCGCGTTGCTCTAAAAAGGCAATCATATTATTTAAAGACAGGAGTTGGGTGCTTCCAATTGATACTACCCATTTTTCACGCGTATAGGTATTGAGTTTTTCGCGCAAAATAAAAATAAGCAAGGTGTCCCACTCTTCTACGGGCTGTTCGAGAGCCTTGAGCGCTCTCTATCATTTTTGAAGGTTATCGAGCAATGCGCGAACTGTGAATTCTTCTTGAAGATTAGGTATTTGAAAGATTGCTCTAATGTGGCTATCGACAATAACCCTTCTATTATCATATCTCTTTTTTAAAACATCCCACGCCAATTCATAATTAATCGCAGTTGTTTCTGAAGGCGTTATCACTTCTGCCGCCCTCGCCTTTCACGCATGCCTTGAGTTAATGGAATTTTTGGATTGTTGGAATGTTTGGATTATCATGGTACATAGATTCAAAGGAATCGTGGAATGTAAGTCAAGTCTCAAAGCTGCCGTGAAAGACAGGGGTCTGAATTTTCGGGAGTTTAAAACGTGTTTAAAAGCGTGAATCAAATTGATTGTGATTTTGATTACATAATTGAGCAAATCTATCATTAACATGTGATACGTTTTCCCGTACCGATTCTCCATTTAGGGATTCTGTTTGAAAGATTTGATTGTTTAGATCATTCGAACCTGAACTTGACTGTATGGTATGACTGGCACTTTGGGGTGGGACTGAACAACTCGAAGTTTCGAGATTAATGAAAACAGGATTTTTAATGTATTTTTTGAACAACCTACTAATTGTATGAAATCGATTTTCGAAACTTGATCTTTCCTGATCTTGACTCGATATTTCAAATTCGTCGTCTATTAATTCTTCTAAACTACTTTGAAGCTTCTCGAAACGATCCCAAAGCAACAAATGGATTTCTAATCTATTTTCCAAATTCAGAGATTCAAAATCAGTCTTTGCATTGATATTATAAATTACGGCTTCGGAGCCGGTCAATGATCGTCTAATATTACCCCGTTCCCTCTTCAACTTCTTTACTTCGTTTTCCGACATTGTATATGTTTTATCTATTTTTTATTCTATATCAACGCATTTCAACAAACTAAAATAAACTGCTTCACACTTTGAGTTAAAAACAATAATAGAAACAGGAATGAGATAAGTGAAAAGGTAATTGGTTTCACTTACTCGGAGCAGAGTATGGTGCGAAGGGAGCCATGAACATATACGATGTGATGTTGTAGATTCTCCTGAAGCGGCTGAGTTTTTACGTCGAGGCGAAGTTTTGGATGAATCCGTTGTTCATTATCATGAATGTGGAAGCGGCTACCAAGGGCATTGCCTTGGCTAATGTGGAAGATTTTCTTTTCCTTTTTTTGAATTCGAAAGTATTTTGGGACCTGGAAGTCCTAAGTTTGGAAGATTGCACAGTGCGTGGAAGCTTTCTTCTTACCAGTGATTGATTTGACAGTCACTCTGAATGTTTTGAAATTTCACTTGAGTTCGCTAATTTCACCAAGAGAGTGTGATGCATAAAATGTTAGCGAAGCACTTTAGTTCACACACCGATCATTCCGTCACAGAAACGTTAGTTAGAATGTGAGTGGCTTATCACTCTTACAATGATTTTGCTTCGAAACTTCACTTTTTGTTTGTCATCACTGTCACTCACTCAACACTTTTTCACTGAATTATTATCCGGCTCGAAGGACCAATGTTTTGTGAGGGGCTTGAAAAAACAGCTTTTTATTGTCCAATAAAAGGTCAATCAAATTT
>JAABKJ010000252.1:0-54855 GCA_011634705.1 Andricus grossulariae
AGACAATCCAAGTTACCAATTTCTCGCCTGAAGCAAAATTTTTTAACCGGTCTGTGGCCGGGTTACCCGACCGGATCTCGGCCGGTATGAAACCCGGGATCCGACCAGGTTACCGTGTTACCATTTCTACACGGGCTACAGTTATTTTTTATTTGAACAAATATTTACAAATCAATCGTCACCACATTTCAGAAAAACAATTACGAATCTCGAAACACATATATATGTGGTGCATATTTCGCAATTGTTTTTCTGAAATTTAATGATGTAATATATATCTTATAACATGAATGAAAATATTTAAATGAATGAAAAGCTAATTTTCCTAGAAAAAGTTTTATTTTTAAATTGTTCAAACAGTTGTATTTTACATCTGTGAGTTGTCGAAAAAGTAATGATACCGTTTGATTCCACAGAAGAACTTGTATAAAGTCAATATGTGCACAATTTTTTCTTCAGTTAATTTCATTTGTAGTATAAAGAAACACACATAGTTCGACAACCACTTTAGAAAAAATTTTCAACAACAAACCGATCAATTAAAATTTTGGTTTGAATACATTTTTTATAACAATTAAGTTAATTATCATGTACATTATTTTAGTTCTGTATGAGCCTCTTTATGGTTGAAGACGTTAAGCAATATTTTACAGGCTCTTCTGATGAGAGACAAAAAATAATATATAATATTAGCCTCATTTCTGAAGCTTGCGTTAAATAAATAAATACAAACCAAACTAAATTTAAAAACTCGCTTCAAAATGATATGAGTCTTAAGCTAACAGGTTCAGATCACTGATTCTTTCCCTAGTAGTTGGTATACATGATATCAGTATTGGAAAATAGTACACATATATATATATATTATACTTACCAATAGAGCTAAGAAAAACCGCAAAGTTTAAGGAGAGAATAACAATCTTCATTTTCACTGAGTAGAGGAACCTGATTCTTGACGATTTTCACAAACAATGTAAAAGATCAATAATTCAAGGCACAAATTACCGGTATATATACTAGTGTTTATGACAATTCTACTTTACTACAACTAAGTGCTGATTAGAATCTTATATTTATTCATAAATCGTACTGATAAAAGCAGTATTTGATTTCGGTACCAAAAGTCGTTTCACGCACAAACATATTTAAAAACTGTCATAAAAAACGTCATAGTCGATAAGAAAAATAATTCAAATTGTAATCGAGATGATGTTAAAATGTTGAGCAGGATGCGAATATCAATTAGGGATGGAATCTAAAGAAATCCCAACGACACACGTGTGTCGGTTGCGCGTCAAATTGTCAGGTAATGAACACACTTTGTGTTTTTTCAACTTTCGCCCTTATTAAAAACAGAGTATAAATTATAATGTTTGATGCATCTTAGAGAAATAAATTTAATTTTTTGAAATAATGATTTGACTAGCCTAATTTAAATAAAATATATAGGACTTTATGTATTATAGAAGTATACATTTCATGAAGCGCAAGTTAATTATGTCGTAATTTTGCTGCGTTAAGTAGTCTATTTGTGATAAGTAATAAATAATCAAAAGTTTCTTTATAAGTTCAATCACACTTCAGAAAAAGAATTTAATGCATATTTTCGCTATATTCTAGAGCAAATAAGGAAACTACTGATTATTGTGCAGGCCTAAAGATTCACATGATAAAAGTATCAAATATATAAAAACGAATACATCTTTTACGTGATAAACAACCTATCATATGTTGCAAAAAAACTTTTAAACATTGATGAGCTTTTTCTATATATGATATATACTAGATAAATATTCATTGAAAACATGTGTCAGATAATTAATCGAAATTAAAAATTGAATACAAAATATTCATAATTAGGAATAATATTAACTATAAAATGCAAGGTTATATTTAAAACTGTAATACTTTAGTAATGAGGAAAGTATTATTGGTCCTACGTTAAGTGCAAGAATGTTACTATTAGTACATTTCTAATTTTCAAGCCAAACTGATTTTCCCTCATTCCTACAAAAGGCGATCAAAGTAAAATATTACATATCCTAGAATTGCAATTTGAAATACGAAACTACGAATTCTATTATTCCAATATAAATAAAGCTTTATTTTAAGCTGCTGTTTAATTGTTTTCAGTTCGATTGCACCTATTGAGAATCTCAAATTACTCAATGACCTATCTTAGATGCTAGATTAGAAAAATGGATGCATGCAAATTTTGTATTAGCATTGAAATGTGGAAATAAGAATAACTGTATTTTTAATTCAAAGAACTTTTATTGATTCATGATACAAAGTTTAGTTTTTTCTAAACAAATAATTTTCTTAATCACATACATCATTTTCTCCAAGCATAACAAATATTGAACAAAACGATTGCGTTCTTAAATGAGAAGCTTTTTATGGATGAGACAATAAATGTCTAAAAAAGAAGAATGCGTATTTCCCTATTACCTAATCAACCAAAGATGCTAAGTTGTCCATTAGGCATCAATTTAATTATTCACATTAGAAACCAAATTGACAAATCATTTGTTTCAAATATTTAATCGTGAAAATTCGATCTTGAAGTTTAATTCAATGTAGCTTTAATTTTGAAAAAATAATTTCCATTTGATTCCATATTATTTTTTCACATAAACTAGTTGTTTCTAGGTGGCCCGCGGCCAGGTAATCCTCCATAATAATGTTGACGTCTGGAACTTCCATCAGAATTTTGACGACTTGAACTTTCAGCTGTATCTAGGCCCATTCGATGTATTGCTCGCCTCATCCTTTCGTACCAATTATTTCCAACAAAAGCCCTAGGGTAGCCAGATTCGTGTACCTCAACAGTAACATCATGGAGAGTTATTCGACGGTAATTATCGCCGTCTAATGTTCCAATTATAAAACCATTCTCAAATATAGGAGTACCAGGAGGCATGTAGGGTAATATATCAGGTTCAGGGTCAGGAATATGAACATGTTGTCTGTTAATCTGGAGCTGATAACTCAATTCTGTAAAAAGGAAAGAAAAGTAGGTGAATTTTAATTGAAAATTTAAATTTCCTACAGTTTTCCACTGTATTTTATTGAACAGATTGGTATATAATTTCAACTATGTATCGGAAGCATTCTGTCTTCCCATCAAATCTTCTTGTTTAGTTGATGCAAGCGTCATTTGATCTTTTGATCCATCGACAGTTTTATCCTTCGATTGGAATCAGCCAAAGCTCTCGCCACACCATAAACTGAACAATTGATGGTCCAGAGGTCGGACTCCTCCGAGATATCCGAGATATTATACTTACCAATAGAGTTGAGAAAAACCACGAAGGTTAAAAAGATAATATCAATCTTCATTTTCACTGAGTAGAGGAGCCAGATTCTTGACGAGATTCACAAACAATGCAAAAGATTATGAATTCTACTTGAAAAATTGCCACTATATATACTAGGCATTTTCAAATTGTAAAAAGTGTTGGAATCCCTTGATTTATCGTCTTGTTTTTCAGCAAGAAGTAATAATTTAATTTTTACAAAGTCCCCTATATTTTTTCGATTGTTCTGTTAAAGATAGCACTAATTCGCATTTTATATTTACTCGCAAGTCGCAATATATAGAAATAATATTCGATTAAAAATTAGATAACGGTACGACAAATTATTTCATGCACAAGCATATTTGCAAAGTGTCATAAAAAACGAACTAGTGAACTTCGAAAAATAATTCAAATTATAATCCAGATGATGTTAAAATGTTGACCAGGGCGCAACTATCATGTAGGGATGAAACATCTTAGAGAAATTAATTAAATTTTGAAAAAATATCATTAGGTTGGCTTAATTTGAAACAAAATATAGGAGTTTGAGACTTATGGAAGTATATATTTAACGAAGCGCAAATTGATTATGATATAATGGACAGTTTCAATATCCCAATGGTCTCGGAATTTGGTGATGCGGGGAACGCGGGACCGCATGCTCAGTAGTGGTCCAAAAATTTTGTTGTTGAATTTTTATGCCTATCGCCCGGAACTTTGTTCGCATTCACACCAAAATAAATCCATTAGAAAAAAAAGATATTTAGAGGACGCTCAAGCCCCATGAAGTTTAACACGTATTTCCCATAAAAAAAAATACGTTTTTGTACATTGTATTCAGAAAACTCGAGAGTAGGTGTATCGAGTTGAATTTGGTCCATTTCTCTGCAATATTAGCCATAGAATACAAATAAAAGATGACTTTTCAAACATCACCCCCATAAGTCTGTTTTATGGGGTCCCAAAAAAACCCCATAAATGAAAAATAGGTTTTGCGAGTTAGATTTTCAAATAAATTGTTCAAATAATTTATTATTGTTTTTAGTAATTTTCTCTTAGAATAGAGATAGAAAGTCCGGGTTAAAAAATTTTTTTTACTATGTGTCCAATTTTCGATTAGAGTGAGGTAATAGTTAATTAATCTTAAAAAAATATATGTTCGAATAATTTATTATTATTGCAATTTGCCAGCATTAAACAAAGAGAATATTATCAACAATAGTTATAAATTGTTAAACAATTATTTTTGTTAACTGAAATTAATTATTACTTCACTTTAATTAAAAAGTAGACAAATCGTCGAAAACTTCAGAAAAAAACCGCAACTTTGTATCATTATTCAAATTTAATATCATTAACAATAATAATATATTGTTAAACAATTGATTTTGTTAACTTTAGTTAATTATTTACCTCACTCTACTTGGAAATTAGATAAAGAGTGGACATTTTTTGAAAAAACTGCAATTTTCTAGCATTATTCTAAGATAATATTATTAACAAAAATAATTAATTATTCAAAGAATAATTTTTGTTAACATAAATTAATTATTACTCTAATCTGATTGAAAAGTAGACAAATTGTTGAAAATTTCATTAAAAAAACCGCAACTTTGTAGCATTATTTAAATTGAATATTATTAACAATAATTGTCCAAACAATTAATTTTGTTAACTTTAGTTAATTATTCACCTCATTTTAATTGGAAATTAGACAAAGAGTGAATATTTTTCGAAAAAACTGCAATTTTCTAGCATTATTCTAAGAGAATATTTTCAACAATAATAATAAATTGTTTAAACAATTATGTTTGTTAACATCATTTAACTATTGCATCACTATAACAGAAAATTGGACAAAAAGTACAAATTTTTTGAAAAAACCGCGACTGTCTATCTCTGTTCTAAGAGAAAATTGCTAAAAACAATAATAAATTGCTTAAACAATTTATGTGAATAACTAATTAGCAGTATAAAGTAGTATTTTATGTATTAGAAACAATTTGAGTTTTTAAAAAACGCACACAAAATCATAATTAGCTCCAAAAACTCGAAAAACCCATTTTTTCACTTATGGGGTTTTCTTGGGACCCTATAAAACAGACTTGTGGGGGTGATATTTGTAAAGTCATATTTTAGTCGTATTCTATGGTTATTGTAAAAATAAGTGGACCAAATTTGATTCCATATACCTAATATTGAGTTTTCTGAATACAATAAATTTACGAAATCATCTTTTTTCTTATAGGAAATACGTGTTAAACTTCATGGGTCTTGTGCGACCTCTAAACATCATTTGAAAGAAAAAGAATTAATTTTTGTGTGTATTCAAACAAATTTCCGGGCGATATGAATACAAATTTGACAAAAAAATCCAATGCATTTATCCCAATGGGCACAAATTACAAAAAATTTCCTATTGTACATCTTTAGAAAGTTATTTTGTTCATATATCAAAGCACATTTCTAGGACGTTCCAATTTTCAATACTGACTAAAATCTTTATATCCCAAAACCATTTTTAGGAGGTCTTAATTACTTTTTGTTCGGATTAAGTATTTATGATCAGTAATAAAGAATCAAAAGTCTCTGATTAAATTCGGTAAACCTTCAGAAAGATTTTCAGGTATATTTGCGCAATATTCCACAGAAAATAAGTAAATTTTACTGCTTTTTAATCGGGTCTAAGGATTTGTATGATAAACGCTAGTATCAAATATTTGCAATCCAATCATCATCGAATTTTTCTAAGTCGTTTACGAAATATGCAACCTGTTTTAAATCATATGGTTCAGAAGAACATTGAAACAGTGATAAGCGATTTGTAAGTATAGTATATGATATATATTGTATATATATACTTGATATATATTCATTAAAAACAGATGTCAGATAATTAATTAAAATTGA
Source organism: Andricus grossulariae (assembly GCA_011634705.1). Classification (NCBI taxonomy): domain Eukaryota; kingdom Metazoa; phylum Arthropoda; class Insecta; order Hymenoptera; family Cynipidae; genus Andricus; species Andricus grossulariae. The sequence continues at coordinate 6,213 of JAABKJ010000252.1, forward strand.
GTAATTGTTGCGTTTCAAATCATATTTTTATAACTAATTATTTATATGATCGATTTTAAAAACAATTAATTCAGCCATATTGAAATATTGATTCTATTATTCCAATATAAATAAATAAAACTATTTCAAGCTGCTGGTTAATTTATTTGTAATTCAAGAGCAACTGTTAAGAATCTAAAATTACCGAATGACTTAATATCTCTAACATTTTTTTTTTAAAGTATGTAAAATTCAGGAAATATTACTTACCTTACTGACAACAATTTCCACTATCTAAAAAAATTTAGATAACTCTTGTCCTACAATTAAAAAGTAGATTTTTCAGAAAATTTTGAAAATTGCAAATTCTTGCTGAAGAAAAGTCTGTCGTACGCACCATATTTTTTATGTACAATACAAAATAAAAATTCCGACTAAATATTTCGTTAGTTGACTAGTTGTAGTTAGTTTAAAAGATTTTTCGGTCTTGGAGAATTTTGGAAGGAATTAAAAAATATTTTATAAATTTTCAAAAATATTTCAAAGTTTTGAAATATTTGTAATCTCTTAAAAACTGTTAAAATTTCTAAATGCTTATCTTTTAAACTGAATCAAAGTATTCATAAACTTTAGAAGAATCTTTTAAAATTAAAAAAATTGCTTCAAAACTTTCTAGATCTCGAAAGCTTAAAAAAACTAATTGTTTTTGAAATTTCTTTAAAACTTCTGAATATTGTTTTAAATTGATTATTTTTCGACAATTTTAGAAATATCGTCATCCATAAATCACGTCACGCACTTAGAGGGGTGGGAGGGGCCAATTTTGAGCCCATCTTTGAAATGTTTTTAAATATTTTTGAATAATCTCTTAAAATTGATTTTTCACAATAAAAAATCATTTTAAATTTTCCTGATAATCAAAAGAAATTTTTTTAATCTCTTGAAACCTTTCAATATTCTTAAAAAGCTTCTACATTTTTTGTTAGAAGTCTTAAAGTGTATACGTTTGAAATTAGGCCGTATCTAGGTTCACCAAAATTCGATCAACGCAGAACAAATATTTTCGGTTAGTCAGGATTCTTAAAAAAATTTGTTTATTCTCATGAAACCATTTCAAATTCTTAAAAAACTTCTTTTTTTCGAAATTTCGAGTAAATTATGTATTAAAAGTTAAATAATGTAAAGGTTCTTTATATCTTAGCTATTAGGTTAAAAATGTTTTTTTTTTCTAAATTGAATATAAAAAATAAGTTACAACAGACTTTTCTTTTACAAAAATTTATCGAATTTTCTATTTTTGACAAATAGTACAAGTTTTTAGGAATTTAACCATGTTTATTTTGGGAAGCTTTCAGAAAATAAAGATTACAGGATATTCTTGAATTAAGTTCTAAAATCCATTAATTTGAATAATAATTCAAACCAAATTTTATTTTTATTTTATGGCAATGTTTCAAATTCAATGTATATATTTAACATATCAATATTTTGAGTAAAAGCTATTTTGCCAAGATTCGGGAAAATTTTAGGAAGAAGTTTGGTATAAATAAAAATAATATACCAGTATAATGAAATTACTTTCACAAATGATATATTATCCAATATCATCTTTTACATACCAATACGATCATCAAATTCTATTTTGAAATAGAAAATAATCCACTGTATGAGTCACACGTACCTGAAACAAAAAACAAATGTACACCTTAGTATTTAGTACAATAATACTTTTTTTTAATATTCAAGATATAAATCTAAACTTACTTTAGTAGATATTATGTTTGGATTAAGTATATACCATATTCGTATATTTATTAAATTTGCCCACCTTTCTTTATTTTATCCAATATTTCTTTTAAATTCCTGCTTATGTAAAGAAGACATTCTGAGAGTTCTATTCAGGTCAAATTATTTTTGCGCCCGTGAGAACTTTTTTCGAAAAATAAAATGTTTCCAAATTTCTCACAAACAATACAAGATATTATAAAAGAGTAAGAGGAATTTTTTGTAGTACTTTTTAAAATCAGAAATTTTTTTGGTGAGAATTTGATCAAATCCGTCGTTGTTTGTAAGAAAAATTCGAAAATTCATCTCTTTTTTTTAATTTTCTTGACAAGCAAAAAGGTTTGGCCCGCATTAGGCGCACAATATTTCTTTGACATTAGAGTTTTAATTCAGCAAAAACAGATAGTAAGAAAAACCGCCGCAATTTTGTTAATATTCAATATGTTGTTAATTTTTTAGAAGATTTTGAAATAAAACAATTAACCTCATCAGAGTCATGAAATAAAACTAAGATATCTCAATTAAGTCAAAAGTTATAAAGGTTCAAGAAAACCCTGTATTTTGTAAACAACCCTGAAATTTCAAATACTTATAATTTCGCAAAAACGATTTTTTTCACAAAATGAAAAAACACGTATCGTCTTATTTCTCTCGAAAAACATCATATTTAGGAGATGAATACAAAAATCTAATTTAATAATATTTTAATAATAACTCTATTATATCATTATATATAAATACAGCTTTATTTCAAGCTGATTTTAAAATAATTTTCAATTTAATTAATTGCACCTGTTAAGTATCTAATATTATCCAATAAGCTATCTTACATCGATACTAAATAAGAGAAATGAAGGCATACAAATTTTGTGTACTTAACACAAGAATGTAGAAATAAGAATAACTGTGTTTTTTGAGTGATATAACTTTTATTGATTAAAGATACAAAGATCCTCATTTCTTAAAAAAATGCTTTTCCTAATCAGAAACATAATTTCCACTTAGTACCAAAAAGGAATATTGTCGCAGTACACATAAATATATTATGTGAGATACGACATTTGCTGACTATACAAAAAAAATACAACTGTTACTTTGTAATACGTATTTCCCTATTATCCAATCAATCAGACGTACTAAATTGCAAATTACCCATCACTTTGATTAATCTCACCAGAAATCAAATTGACAAATTTAAAAACAAAATAATATTTTATAGAGAAAATTCGATCTTGAAGTTTAATTTAATATAGCAGTAATTTGGGCCAAACGGGCGACGTATGTACAGTCTGACCCTTGGCATCCCCCGTGGTAATGACAGGCAGTCCCGCCCAACCAGCACATGGTTAACCTTCCAGTCTTTTACTTACTCGGGAAAACCTACATCCATTAGGAAATAATTCAGAAAACAGTTTTGCGAGTATCAATTACTTCATGGATATAGGTTTTCGCGAGTAAGGAAAAGACTAGAGGGAAAACCGTGTGTCGGTAGTGTGGGACTGCCTCTGAGGACGAATCGTGGACTATCCTGTAATTTTGAATAAACAATTTTATTTCCATTTTATTCCATATTGTAACATTATTTTTCACATAAACTATTCTTTTTTATGTGACCCGTGGTCAGGTGACCCTCCAGTAGAATTTCGGCGACTCAAAATTCCAGAAGAATTTTGTGAACTTGAACTTCCATGAGAATTTTGGGGACTCGAACTTCCAGCAGAATTTTGGCGACCTGGACTTCCAACAGCATCTAAGCCCATTCGACGTATTGCATGCCGCATCCTCAGGTGCCAATCTCCAATGAAAAGCCTAACAGGGTAGCCAGATTTGTGCACCTCAACAGTAAAGTTACCTAGAGTTAACCGGCGTTGAATTGCGCCGTCTAATGTTCCAATTATAAAATCATTTTCTAGTATATGGGTTCCAGGAGGAATGTGGGATGCTTCATAAGGTTCAGGGTTACGTTCAGAAATAGGAACATGTTCGAGAACAAAATTTCGACCACTTCGAATATCAATGTTTAGGCCCATTCGGCGTATTGCTCGATGCATCCTTTGGTACCAATCTCCAATGAAAAGCTTAACAGGGTGCCCAGATACGTGCACCTCAACAGTGAATTTTCCGAGAGTTATTCGACGGTAATTATTTCCGTCTAATGTTCCAATTATGAAACCATTTTCCAGTATACGAGTACCAGGAGGAATGTAGGGTGCTAGAAGGGGTCTAGGTTTAGGTTCAGGAGCATGAACAGGATCATGTTTGAGATTACCCTTCTTTCGGATCTGACTACTTGAATCTGCAAAAAGAAAATTAAAATATGTGAATTTTAATTGAAAATATCAATTTTTTTCTCACAATCACATGCTATTTTATTGAAGAGATTGGTATATAGTTTCAACTATGTATCAGAATTCAAGCTGTATCGTTTTTCTTTACCAGGTTCGGATCGGAATCATAACATTTTTTGAAAGGTCGATTTCACCAGTCCCGTCAATTTGCAGACTTACATGTAGGGGCACTCACAGAATACAAATATAATTTTCATAATAATCAAATTATTGGTTATAAATAATTTATTTAAACAAATATTTCCTTCATTGTACAAGCTTTCCCATCTCAATTCGATTTGCAGCATAAAGAAATAATTACATAATTACAAACGCTTTAGCAATTTATTTCTACAACAAACGGATACTGAAGTATTTATTTGAATAAATTAATTATACCAATTAAAAGCTCCTTTTGAATTAAAATAATCTTTATGTAAATTGTTTGTGTTCTGTGTGTTTCTCTTCATGAGATATTGCATTTTGAACTTAATATATTAATTTTTTAACAAATAGTTGATTGTTCAACCAGAGAGATAAATTTTCAACCAAGAAGATTAATTTTCTACCAAAAAAATAGATTTTCATCAAAATACATCAGGTTTCAACTAAAAATAATAAGTTAGACAAATTTTAAACAGCAAAAAAAATTTTCAACTAAATACTAAAATATCTTTAAACACAAAAATTAATTTGTACCCAAATCGTTGAATTCCCACCAAAAAGATGAATCTTTTACACAAAAAGACAAATTTTCAACAAAGTATATGAACTTTCAACTAAAAAAAAATTAATTTTCATCAAAAAATAGAATTGTTAAATTTTTAACCCAAGAAATGAATTTTGGAAAAAAAGTTTCATCTAATAAGATTATTTTTCTACCAAGAAAGACGAATTTTCAACCAAATAGTTGAATCTTCAACTGAAAAAGAAAAATTTTCAATTTAAAGTTAAGTAGTTAAATTTTCAGTTGAAAAAATTAATTTTCAACGAAATAAAATTACTTTTAACGAAATAGTTAAGTTTTCAACCCAAGAGATGAATTTTCAACCCAGAAGACTAAATTTCTACCAAAAAAGGGATTTTTTCAATCAAACAGTGGAATTTTCAACTAAATAAGATCTATTTTCAACAAAAAATGAAATAGTGAACATTTCAGTTAAAATACTTAATTTTCAATCAATGAAAACGAATTTTGAACCAGAAAGTCCATTTATAAACAAATAGTTGAATTTTCGACCAAAAAGCTTCATTTTTAACCATAAAAAATGGATTTTGAAAAAAACCAATTGAATTTTTAACTAACTATGGAGAATTTGTAATAAAACAGTTACATTTCTAACAAAAAAATTGTTTGAATCAAAATCAAGAATCATAAACTAAAAAATGGATTAAAAAAAGAATTTCCTCATTCAACTAAGTAGTTGAATGTTCAACAAAAAAAGATTAATCCTCAACGAAAAATGTAATAGTTGATATTTTATCCAAAAATGATTTCAAGTTTAAACTAAAAACAGCTTAATTCAACCAAAAAGACGAATTGAAAAAAAAAGTTAAATCCTTAACCAAAAAACATTACTTTTACCCGAACGGTTGCATTTTTAACCAAAAAAGATCAAATTAAAAAAAATACCAATTTTCAACAAAAGAGTTACATTTTTAATCAAGAAAGATTTTTCAGGCAAGAAAGACAAAAAAATTCCATTCAAAATGTTGAATTTTCATGCCAAAGAGACGAACTTTTTACAAAACATTTGAATTTTTTACAAAAATAATTTAATTTTCAACAAAAATGTTGACTGAAGGTCCCAAAAAATAAAATTGCTGACGTGAAATTCCCGAAAAAAATTCGAAATTGAAAATATAGAATTTGAAAATTCCCGAATAATAAAATTCTACACAGTTTGTAATATTACCAAATTTTTAAATTCTCGAATATAAAATTCGCGACATAAAACTAATAAAATATTTTGATCGAAGAAAATTTTTAAAAATGTTTTTTGTTGTTGTTAATTGTTGTTTAAATTCAAAATAACATTAATTGAACAAAAATCTCAATGAAAGTATTTTTTTAATGTGCATAGTAGTTTTTAAAAATTATTGCTCTTGTAATAAAAATTGTGTTCTTGTATTGTTTTTTTTTTGCATTAAGAACAATTGTTCCAATTGATATTATTTCAAATTCAAATAATAACTTTAAAAAATTACAATAAACATTCAAAACATTTTTTTTCAATATTTCATTATTGTATTTGTAATAAATAAATAATATTGAGTAAAAGACCATTTTCATAATTTTTTAAATTCGGGAATTTCCTAGTGTCGGTAATATTATAAACTGCCGGGAATTTTATTATTCGGTAATTTTCAAATTCGTTAATATTATAAATTGTTCGGGAATATTATTATTCGAAATTTTTTCAAGTCGGAATTTTTATATGTCGGCAATTTTAAAATATCTAAAATTTTCTATTTCGAATGTTTTATTTTTCAGGAATTTCACAGTGTCGGGATATTAATTTTGAAAGATTTTCAGTCTTCCCACATAATAGAAACAAAAGTAAATTGAAAAATCGTCTTCAACGGGATCGAAACAAAAAGATTCGGATGACTAATTTTTCTTTTAGTAATTGATATAAATAATTTCAGTATTAAAAAAGCGTATTTATATTATACTTACCAACAGAGTTCACAAAAATCGCGAAGGTCAAGGAGAGAATAACAATCTTCATTTTCATTAAATAAGTAGAGTAGCCTGATTTTTTACGAATTTCAGAAGAAGTGTAACAGACGATGGATTATAAAAGAACAATTACCGCTCTTATCACATTGTAAATTTAAAAAAATTAAACATTTCCGTAAGAGGCTCAGTAAAAAGTGATGTCATTCTTTTATTTATCGTCATATTTTGCAAGCAGAGGTAATAATTTTTTCCCCACAAAAGATCCCTATTTTCAAGCGAACCAGAGAAATTCACTTTATTACAATTACGTGCTGATTAAACAACTGATATTTACTTGAAAGTCACGCTGATAATAAAAATTATTTGCTTTAGGATTCTAATTGGGCACCAAACGTCGATTTATGCTGTGATAGTATACTATAGTATTGTATTTAAGATTCGTAACAAGAATTAAAAGCTTCTGAATTTACAAAAATCAAAAAGATATTTACAATTTGAATTTTTCAGGATCTAAAAAAGTATTTTTAGAAGTGCAGTATTACATATATTATAGAATTGCAATTTAAAATACGATATCAAAAAAATATGAAATAATATTTTATTTTCTAGTACTTGTGTTTCAAAGTGCATTTGTATCCCTCATTACTTCTGGATTCGAATATTTTTTCAGATTTCAGAAAAGTCCGAGCAAAATTTCAACAAAATTTTCAAACATAAAAGAGGAATTCTCAATTGATATTTCAACCAAAATATAATTTATTTTTATTAAAAAACAGTTGAGTTCATCCACAAAGATGAACTTTCAACAAAATAGTTATATTCACAACCAAAACAGATTAATTTTTAACCAGTTATAGGTATATTTAAACAAAAATTATGAAATTTTTTCAACAAAAAAGTTGACTTTCAACCAAAAAGGACGAATTTAAAAAAAAGAGTTAAATCCTCTACTAAAATAGATTAATCTTCAATCCAAAAAATTAATTGTTAATAAAGTAGTTCAACTTTTAACACAGTACTTGAATTTTCAACTAAACAAAATAAATTCTCAGCGAAAAATGTAATATTTTAATTCAAAATTTTCGGAAATCTTTCAGTTTTTAAATATTTTTAAACCCTTCAAGATTTCCTAAATACCTCAATTTCATTTTAACGGACACAAATTATTCCTCAAAATAATGAAAAATCTTTCAAAATGCAAAAATTTCCCTTAAAATCTTCGAGATTTTTCTCGACATTTTTAGTAATCTTCTAAAACGTTTTGGTTTCTTTTTTAATTTTCTTTAAAAATTAAAATAAAACCCTCGAAAATCATTAAAAATTTTCCTACGAATCAGTTTATGGTATTCTTGAAAACTTTCAGAATTCATAAAAATCATTTCAAATTTTAAATTATTTTCTAATCTGTTCAAAACCTATATGCCATCTAAATGTCTTTCAAAATAATACAAATCTGTTTTAACACTGCAAAATTAACAAAATTACCTTAAAATGTACCATATCTTTTTTGAGAATTTTGGAAATAATATTTTGAAATGTTTTAAATATGTTCAAATATTCTCTTGAAATTGATTTTTCGAAATAAAAGTTGCCTTGAAGCTTTTTAAAATACTTAAAAACCTTCAAAATTTTATTTCCAAATATCCTGAAATCCAAATTTCGTTAAATCTTTTTTGGAATCTTTGTAAGCTTTAAATTGTTTTGGAATCTATTTAAAGCTTTCAGATATCTCCTAAGCTTACTCGAATTTAAAAAAAATTTTAACTTGCAAATTTGAAAAATTTTGCTTTAAAATCGTTTACATCCTATGTCGAAATTTTAGGAAATCATTTGAAATGTTAATTTGTTTTCAATTATTATCTCTTAAAATTATTTTTTTTTTAAATAAAAAATTATTTAAAATTTTCTTGGCAATGCTAAGAAATTTTTTTTATTTCCTTGACCTTTCAACATTTTTAAAAAGCATCTTCTTTCGAAATCTTCAAAAATATACATTTTACTTTAAATTTGTTGAAATCTTCTCACGATTTAAGTTATTTTCGAATTTTTCTAAAGTTCTAGATATCTTTAAAAATAATTCAAAGTTTTCCTAAAACTTTTTTAAATCCTAAAAAATTAAAAAAATTACTCGAAAATCTTCCAGATTTTTTTCGATACATTATGAAATCTCCAAAACTTAAAATTAATCTTTTAAAATCAAACCTAAATTATTTTAAATTTTCCCAAGATTTTTGAGAAAATTCAAAAAGATTTTTCAAAAATTTTCGAAGAAAAATGATGAATTCTCATAAAAAAATGTAAATGTTGATGTATCAAACCAAAAAAAATGTTTACCTTAAATCAGAAAAGATTGAATCAACAAAATAGTTGAATCCTCAAGCAAAAATGAATTTTTAATTAAAATGATGAATCTTCAACCAAAATAGTAAATTAAAAAAAAAGTAGTTTAATTTTTTAACCCAATAGTTGTATTTTCAACCAAAAAAGATGACTTCTGAACAAAAATAAAATAGAAGATTTACATCAAAAAGAGTTGAATTTATCCAAACAGACGAATTTTCAACAAGATTGTAGAATTTTCAACCAAAAAATATTTTGCAGTCTAACAAGAAAAAAAAATCACGCAAATTATAATTTTAAATGGAAAATAACCATTTTTCTATGTTTCTAATAAATTTTTTTCTAAATTGTTTGTTTGAAATCTTCAAAAATCTACATGCTGTTTTAAATGTATAAAATCTGTTTATGTTTACAATTATTTTCGTATCTTTCCAAAACTTCTAAATATCTTTAAAGCTTATTCAAAATTTTTTTAAATCTTGTGTTCTTGTAAAATTGACAAATTTTGTTTTCAAATCAAAAACCATTCCAAAAAATGCAAAATTTTAGGAAATCATTTGTAATGTTTTTAAATCTTTTTAAATATTTTCTTACAATTAATTTTTGAAAATAAAAAAATTATTTTGAATTTACTCCTGATTCTTAAGAAAAAAATTGCATTACCTTCAAACCTTTCAAAATCTTCAAAATATTTTGAAATCTTTAAAAAAAACTTAATTATTTTTTAATCATTGAAAAATATCTAAACCTTCGAAATGTTTGCTGAAATAATTTAAAGTGTCCCTTAAATTAGTAATAATCCTGCAAAAATTTAAAAAGTTGTCTTAACATTTTTCAGATTTCTTTCGAATTATTTTGAAATCTTCAAAGCAAAATGTTAAGAACAGAATTATTCCTCAATATTAAAAAAACCTTACAATTCAAATTTTTCCTTTTACTAACAATGTTTAGAAACATTCATAAATAATTTGGATCGTCAACTAAAATTATTTACTTGGAAATTTGATTTACTAATTGATGGGCATGTGATCAGTAAGTTGAGAAAGAAATTGTTGCTTTTATTATTGAAGAATCACTTAAAATTTAAATTTTCTAGTTCAGAAATGAATTTTTTGAATTGAAATTGATCATTTGGAAATTGCGATTTACAAAATTCCAGAAAATTCAAAAGAACAAACTGAAAAGAGCCACTTAAAGTCATATTCACGCAGTATGAACTAATCAGGCTTTCGGCAATGATGTGTTAGAAGTTTTGGCAAATTTTTGGAAATGGAACCGAATCCTCTATATTTTCCAGAAGGTCCGATCCAAACTATTTAACGCCGTATGTAGCAAAAAGTTCAATTTGCAGTTTTTCAAAATCTTTTCTGCACCGACTGCCAAACTTTAAAAAATGTAATTAATCCATGCAGGTCAGTTGTTTTGAATTTAAGTACATTTCTGAATTTACGGAGTGACATTTATAAGGTATTCTTGTTTACAATGTAATGTCAGCGACTAAGTTAAAAAATTATATATTTTGATCTTTTTCTTTTTGTGCCAACGTTGTCTCTACCAAGTATGCCATTCAAAAAATTATATTATAACAAGCTATTTCAACATATGCTCATAGTTCAAACACAGATTCCCTCAAAACATTTCTGTTGATACAAGGTTATATCAACCAAGGCTTAAATTTCTATTAATTTTATTTTCCCCTACACTGACTTTTTAAAATCATTTCGAGTTTAAGATTTTAAATGTTTGAGTTGCAGATAGTTAATTATTATAGGCTGAAAATTGATTAATTCACCTAAAAATTTTGCAACTATCTGGCGACACTATTTGCCGACGAGAGACAAGCCTGGAGCAGGAATCTCTTATCATACTACAAACATAGTTTAATATAAAAATTATTTCCTTAAAGCGTCATCTTTGCCGAAGCTTAAATTATTCAGAAATAATTCAACGAATAATGACAGATAAACATTTACAAACGAAACGTCATAAAACCTCAGGAAAACAATTACGAAATGTGTATCAAATAATAGAGTTGAGAAAAACCGCAAATGTTAAGGAGAAAAGAGCAATCTTCATTTTCACTGAATGAGTGAAGGATCCAGATTCTTGAAAAACTTCAAAACCCGTGTAAAGGACGAAGAATTTTATATAAAAAATTACCGTTATATGAACTAGCCCTTGTCACATTGTAAAAAGTGTTGTATTTTTTCGTATACTTTTTAAGCCAGGGGTAATAATTTAATCTCTTCAAAGTCTCCTATTTTTTCGAGTTGGTATATTATTTGCTATAGGATTTGATTTCGGTACAAAAAGACGCCTACAAGGATATTTCCAAGTTTTGATAAGAAACGTCTTATTTTATAAATTCCGAAAAATGCCTTCGCAAAATAATTTTAATTATATTGTCTGGTACATGTTAGAATAATTAATTTTCTTTGAATTCTCATCATTTATAATTGAGAAAGTATTAGAAATCAATTTTGTCTTACTATCGCTTCTTACCAATTTTTAAAAAATGTTTGAATTTTATCAATTGATGTTTTATTTTTCAGAGGAAAACATTCTTTACTACTCTACTGTTTCTAGTTTTAAAAGTAAATTTTTCTATGGCTGATATGATTAAATAATAATTGACAGTGTAGATTTCATCTGGAAGTTTAATTTCATAACATCAATTTTAAATATACAATTTTATTTTTTGTATCCCATAACTGAACATTATTTTTTCACCAATTCCTCTGCGAGCGATTACTAGGTGGCTGGCGACTACGTGTATTTTCAATAGCATTATTAAACATTTGTGGATTTAATGCTTGCATCATCATAATGTGCCATCGTGTATAGGAAATAGTATTCCTATCCCTAGGGCGAGTTACGTGCATTTCAATAATTTCGCCATCCAAGCGTACTGGATGCCAAATATTACCCTCCACTGTTCCAATTAAATAATTATTTACTATTACTGGGGCACCATCTAAAATTACTGGTTCTGGAGGAGGTGGAGGAGGTGGAGGAGGAGGTGGAGGAAGGTTTGGAAGAAGTGCGTAACGTTCGGGATTGATGATCTGAGAACTTAAATCTGCAAAAAGAAAAAAATGTAAATTTTAATTTAAAATATCAATTTTTTCACATTTTTTCACAGTTAAATGCTATTTTATTGAACAGATTGGTATAGGGGCGGTTCAAAAATTAAGTTATACTATTTTGAACACTTTTTCCGGATGATCCACGATTCGTCCTCAAATCTGCTTCAGGACGAAATCGTACCCATGGTCTGGGCTATTGTGTATCCATCTGGTACCCAATTGTAGTGCGGGACTCCAAGCAGTCCCGCACTACCATCGTACTCTTAATCGTCTCGTCTTATCCTTATTCGGAAAACCTATATCCGCGAAGTAACTCATGTCATAAATTAATAATGACCTCGTTTTAAAGAGACTATCTCGTCCGGAAGCAGGTGTGAGGACAAGTCGTGGGCTGCCCCTTTTTCCACCCCTCCCCTTCTTTATCAAAGATTATCATAGAAAGCTTGAACCTTCCAGGGTGACGTCACAAATACAAACACGCCACCCCCTCCTAAGTGAAAATTTTGTTCTTGATTTTATTTGATAAACGCCTAAAATAAAACACAAAACATACAAACATAATATTTTAACAGATATCACAGCCCAAAATGCTCTCAAAACAGGGGAAATACGGTAATTTTTCACGAAAATAGTGGAATAACAGGGAAATGAATTCTTTTAAATAAAATTGATGTATGTTTCAGAAAGCAGTTGACTTTTATAGCCGAAAAGATGAATTTTCAACCAAATAGTTGAATTTTCAACCAAATAATTGAATTTTCAACAAACAAAAATAATTAATTTTGGACAAAAAAGTTGCATGTACAGCCATATAATTGAATTTTTAAACAAAAAAGACGAATTTTCAAACAAAAATACTTGACTGTGACCACAAATAGTTGCATTTTTAACCAAATAACTATCTTTAAGCCAAAAACACGAATTTTTGTTCGAAGACATTCGGATTTTTAACCATAAAAGATGAATTTTCAACAAAGCAGTTGAATTTTTAAACAAAGAGGACTATTTTTTTAACAAAATAGTTGAATTATCAACAAAATGCTTAAATTTTCAACTAAATAGTTTAATTTTGAACAACAACATTAATTATCAACCAATCAGTATCATTTATAGCCAAGTTTCAAACAAAATACGTGAATCTTAAACCAAATAGTGGATTTTTTAATCTAAAAAACAAATTTTCTATCCAAAACGACGAGTGTTCAACAAAACAATTGATTTTGAAAAAAATAATTAAATTTTCATTTAAATAGTTGAATCTTTAACAAAATAATTAAATTTTCAACAAAATAGTTGAACTTTCGACTACAATGATGAATCTTCAACAACAAAATAAATTGTTAATACAATATGTGGTTTGACTTTTCACTAAGTACTTGAATATTCAACAACAACAAAATTAAGTATCAACCGAATAATTGCATTTACAGCCAAGTTTGAAGCAAAGGGACGAATTTCCTATCCAAAAAGAAGAATTTTCACCACAACAATTAATTTTCAGCAAAGGAATTAAATTTTTAATAAAAAGATAAAGTTCTAACAAAATAAACAAATTTTCAACAAAATAGTTAAATTTTTAACTAAAATGATTAATCTTCAAGAACAAAAAATAAATTTTAACAAAGAATTTCAACTTTCAAACAAGTAGTTGAATTTTCAATGAAAAAAGATTGATTCTTAACAAAAATATAATATTTGATATTTCAAACAAAAATAGATTTCAATTTTGAATAAAAAACAGTCGAATTTGACCAAATTTTTTTGTTTTTTATTTATTTTTTATTCAACAACAAAGTTCACATTGAAATTGACATTGAATCAGAAAAGATATGTAAAAACAATGCTTAGTTACTATTTTTTTAAATCAAAAAGAATTTTCAATGTTATAAACAAATTTAATAATGAAATGCATATCTTAGCCATTTGACGCTCTAAAAAATTCGATCCTTTAACAACATTCATAACAAATTTGCCGTCAATAAATAATATGTACGATTTTTAATAACTGATATCAAGTCGTTAAGTTTTTTAATAAATTTAATAAAAAAATACAGATTTTTATCAATTTTTAACCGGCAGATTTAGTTTTTTCAAGGAAATCAATTTTAAATTACTTGGAAAAATCGTTCGATTATGATACTTTATCAACCAACAATAATTGTTTATTTGTATAAAAAATTTCAAAAACAAATCGGCAAATAGACTACTTGGCAACAAATAGACGTCTCTTTTTTAAGAAACGTTTGAAATCTGCTGGTTGAATTATATTATATTAATTAATTCTAATAATTAATTGAATTAGTCATTTTTACTTCTTTTTAAATACTTGATGATATGGATTTAAAAATTTTAATTAAGAAAATCTAGATTATAAAACTTAATATCTAAGTTTTACGGATTAAAATCTATAGATTGATGTCTCAAATTTAAAAAAAAACAAGATCATGAACGGCAAAATACATTTTTCTTAGTGTAGCGATCCGTACCATAAAAGACAAAATATTTGAGAACCCATCGTCATCAAATTCCAGAAAAGCAACTACGGAATGTGTAACAACGTATAGACTTAAATAATTGTTTGCGTAGAATCTAATTAAAAATCTCATTTTTTCATGAAGAATAATTTTATGATCATGTACTACTCTCAATTTCATAATAAAATTGGAACCGTTGAATTTAGTTTTAATTGAATCAATTAAAATTAGACATTTTTCAAAATTTACCGGGTAATCCAAATTTCCGGAAATAATAATAATAATTTCTTCTTGCATGTAAATGGGACCGAATACTCAATATTTTCTAGAAGGTCTGATTCAAATTATTTAACGAAACATGTGGCAAAAAGGTCAATTTGCAGGGGTTTTTTTATCTTTTCTGCACCGACTGCCTGAGGTTAAAAAATATCTTGCACTCAGAAAAACAATTCCTTGATTCAAATGAAACTTCTTTGAATCGAAGAAAAATACTTATCGGCTCTCAGTAAAAGATAAGTTTGATTCCAAGAAATTTCCTTTCATAAAAAAAAATTTCTTTGTTTCAAAGAAATCGCTTTTTCTTGCCATTAACATTTTTTTTCATTCAAAACTGATTTTTTCCATTCTTAAGTGATTTTTGGTTAAATAAAAAAAATCATATATGGAAAAAACGGTTTCTTTAATTCAGGATAAATATTTTTCTGAGTGTAAATCCAAGCAGAGATTTTGTTGAAAATATGATTTTTTTATGAACAAATCTAATTTCAGTACATTTATGTATTTAAGCTGTAAAATTTGTAAGCTACATATTCTATTTTACAAAAATGTATGCGATGAGATTGAATATTTTGATATTTCAATAATAAAATATGTATTTTTCCTCGTACGTTATCTCTACCAAGGATTTAACATATTTAGAAACAATCTTACGTATTTTCGCAATAGTCGACATTGCATAAGTCATTTTTACAGCTTTTTAATTAGGCCTGCAGCTAGTCGTATAATAAGAATTTAGTCAACATTTACAAACCAATTACAATCAAATCCCGAATTTGAAAAAAAATCAAAAATATTAATTTCCTAAACAGAAATTTCCCGAAAAATCCAAATTCCCAAAAGAAAAGAAAACTACAGAAAAAGTTTAATCCCGAATTTTTTAATTCACAAAAATAGTAAATTGCAGAATTTTTAAATGCCCGAAAATAGTAAATTGCTGAGTTTTCAAATTCCTGAAAATAATAAATTAACGAAATTTCTAATTCTGGAAACTAGTGAATTTACAAATTTCCGCCAAAAAAGTGAATTTTTTTCTATTGGAATAGTCTTTTATATTATATGAGGTATTTATTGTCAAGTATACTATTGAATCTTACATTTTTCGGAATTTTAAAATTCTGCAATTTAGTTTTTTCGGGAATTGGAAAATTCAGGTTTTAAAATTTCTGCAATAAATACAAAATTATCTTTTCCTACAATACACTGATACACTGTTTTATTGAAAAAAAATGTTTATAATAATCTAGTTTACTACTATGTGAATGGTTTGTATTTAATGCAAAAGTTTGCATTAAATAAATAAACAGAAATAAGCCTTAATTTAGAAAATCGGCTTCAAAAGCCTCTGATGAATTCCTGATTTATTCCACTGCGCAACGAACCACAACACATTAATAACCATTTAATCAGAAAAAGTATTTTTTTAATTTGCACGAAGTTCAGAACAAACATGGAAAACATGAGACTTTTTAGTCGATTTTGCAATATTTTCATTTCAATCAACTGATTATCTCTTCATTTCACCTAATTTCCAGTAAATTTTACACTGTTAAAAATGTTTGCTGCGCCTTTCATAGAATATGTACATATAAGTTGATTTTTTCTATAATTTTAATTTTTGTATTTCACCTCTCAGTTATTATAATATTAAAAAACAGTTTCAGATCCACATTGAGTTTGTTGAACACTGATTGGATAATATATTTTACTCGATATGGTCGGATTTTTATATATCTGATTCGAGTTATTATATTATATTATTTACTCATTCATTCTTAGTATTTGGCATAAATAATTTAAGTATTATAAAAAATAATAAATATTATACTTACCAATAGAAGCGAGAAAAACCGCGAAGGTTAATGAGAGAGTCGCAATCTTCATTTTCAATGAGTAGAGGAGCCTGATTTTTGACAATTTTCATAAACAGTGTAAAAGATGAAGGATTCTATATGGAAAATTATCAATATATATATACTAGCTCTTATCACATTATAAATTATCAGATTGAAAAAATATGTATGAGGCGTGGCAAAAAGTGTCGTAAGTATTTGACTTGTCTTCTCTTCCGGCCAGGGGTAATAAATCAATTCCTAAAAATGAGCTCTACTTTTTGGAGCGAACAAGAGCTATTTATTACAATTACGTGCTAATTAAGCATTTTATGTCGGTAAGAAAAGTAGATTCTTACTGTTTCAAATTAATTATTTAGACGATTATTAAGACGATTGTGTAATTTTCACCACTAATATTTCAAAGCGGCTTAAAGAATTTCAAAAAATATTTATTAAATTTTGTTTGCACTTTTTTCATTAGCATAATTCAAAGTTGATGTAAGAATATGAAAGATTCGTTGATCCGAGACAAATCGACTGACCTATGATATAAATACATTTGATCAAACATTAAGGAAGTTATGGTCATTTATATTATTTGAAAAATCGATTCTTATAGTAAAAATTTTTTCATTCACATAATTTTAAATTAATGCAATAGTAGAAAAGATTCGTTAACTCGAGAGAAATCGATTGACCTTTAATATTAATACATTTTATTGAAGAGTAAGGAAGTTATGATCATTTATAATATTTGAAAAATCGGTTTTTTATAGTTAAGGTTTTTTCAGTATCATAATTCAAAATTGATGCAAGAACGAAAATGATTTCTTGATTCGAGACAAATAGATTGACCTAAAGTATTAATTCAATTTTTAGAAGAGCACGGAAGTTATGTTCATTTGTATAACTTGAAGCATCTGTTTTAATCATAAATTTTTTTTATTAACATAACTAAAAATTCATGTAAAAACAAAAGTAATTTTATTTTACATAGTGAGATAAGAATTTATGCAACTTATCAAACATAATTGTTTAAACAATTCATTATATTTTGCAACTATCTTTTCTTACAGTAATGCTAGAAAGTTTCGTGTTTTTCTGAAATTCTCAGCTTTTTTTTAGTCAGAAACAAATAATAAATATCAATATTAATATTAATGTTAAAAAAAGGCTTGCAGTACCTACTTTAAGGGAAATTTATATTTAATATGATCCATTTAGAAAATTTAAATTGATTAAAAAATGATTCTACATAATGTTTATTTATTATTTGTTCATAACTGATAAGCCAAAGAAGAGGAAAAAACATCTGAAAAACTGCAAGTTTCTAGCAATTATCTGAGAGAAGACAGTTATAAACAATAGCACTTTGTTTAAACAATTATGTTTGCTAAATTGCATTAATTCTTACCCCACTCTAAGTGAAAAGCGGACACGAAGTTGAAAATTTCAGAAAAAACCGCAACTTTCTAAAAATATTCGAAGAGAACATTATTAAAAATAATAATAAATAGATTTAATAATTATTATTGCTAACTTAAATTAATTATTACCTCATTTTAATTAAAAAGTTGACAAGAAGTGAAAATGTTTAGAAAAAACTGCAACTTTCTTGCATTATTCAGAAGGAATAATGTTATAAATAATAATAAATTGTTTAAACCTTTATTTATTTTAGATATAATTCATTATTGCCTTGCTCTCACTTTAAAGTTGAAAATAACTTGAAAAATTCGGAAAAAAATAATCAGTCGAAAGTAGTATTTTATGTATCAGAAACAATTTCTATTTAACAACCCGCAAAAAAATAATAATTAGTGCCAAAAACTCGCACAACCTAATTTTTGACTTATGAGGTTTTCTTGGGGACCATATAAAGCAGACTTACGGGAATAATCCTTAAAGAAATTATATAATAATAATATTTGAAATTACTGAAATTTTTTCAAGCTTGGAAATTCATGTTAAATTTATGAATGATAGTTTTTTGTTTTGTGGCTCATTGCTAAAGTATCATTTAAGCATGAGTGATAACCCGCGCCTGCATCTGACTTTATTAGAAGTACTCGCATTCGCCTGGACGTTTGGCCAGGGGAGAGGAAAACTGCAGAAAACCACCTACTGAGTTTCGCCGGTTTCTCGACAGTAGAATGTAAAATGGATTTATAATATTCATTATATTTCAGAATGTAGATTAAAAGAATTATTTTAATTTTCATTAGGATAATGTTATTAATAATAAATACAAGGACACATTTTTGCATTAACTATAAGTTTCTAGGTGGCCCGCGGCCACGAGAAGTTCCAGCAGAATTTCGGCCACGAGATGTTCCAGCAGAATTTCGGCCACGAGATCTTCCTGCAGAATTTCGGCCACGTGAACTTTCAGCAGAATTTTGACCCCTTGAACTTTCACCCGCATTTTGGCGCCTCAAGCTCTGAGAAAAATTGTGGTGGGCTAGTGCTTCCGTCATCATTTGGTGCCATTGAAATTCGGGAAGGGGTACAGCAGGGTAACCAGATTCGTGAACCATAACAGTTTGGCCATTGAGAAGAATTGGATTCAGAATAGAACCGTCTACTGTTCCAATAAAAAAATGATTTACTATTATTCTGATACCAGGCAAATATACAGGAACAGGAACAGGAGCAGGTTCAGGTTCAGGTTCCGGTTCAGGTTCAGGCTCATGCTCAGGTTCAGGAACAATTTGTCCGGGATTAGCAGGAATGCGGAGCTGAGAACTTAAATCTGTGAAAGGAAATGAAAATTATTTGAATTATGATTCCAAATAGCAATTTTTGACATTTGGTAATAGTAGAGGGACAAGGCGGGTACTTCTCCAAGATTTCTATAACCGAAATGTTACCGACATGGTTCTGATCAATGCTAAAACGTGGTTCATGTCCGTACTAAATCTAGAAGCTTTGATATCGATGTTAAGGGTATTTCAATTAATAAATTGATAAGTAAATGATTCTTCAATTTCAAAAACAACATTCCACTGCAATTATCACATGCTCTGAAGTTTAAAAGTGGATATTGCGTCATCATTCATTTATTAATTTAGTAATTTAAATACTCTCTAGATCGATATCGAAGCTTCTAGATGTAGCACGGACGTGAACCACGTTTTTTAGCAGGGAACAGAACCTCGTCGGTAAAATGTCGGTAAAAGTTAACTTTAACATGCTATTTTATCGAAAAAATTAGTATACAATTTTAAGGATGTATCGAAACCCTGTTTGAAGATAAAGATAGAGAGAAACAGGGGAACTCTATGCAGAATTTGTAAAAATCAAAGATTCTTTTAATGGATTTTTTTTAGAGTTTGAACAACTTATTAGAAATATAAAAAGAAAAAACATTGAGTTTGATTTTAATTTTATTATAATTAAAATTACATACTTTTTGTCCCCATAATATTTTCCGAAAGGTTCGGTCTGAATCCTCAATATTTTGAAAGGATTTAAGAGTTCTATCAAACAGTGGGATAAATTAGAAATTTAATGTTTAAAAAACTCTACAGCCTTCAATTTTCATCACTATTTTTTCCTTAATTTTTCCTCATTGGAAAAGTCCACACCGCCTTGGTGCACACGATATTTTTTATAACAAATGCATGATTTCATACGTTTTTGTAGCACAAACATGATTTCTGCTCATATGGAGGAATTTTGGAATCTTTATTTTAATTTTAATATGAATTTAGGAAAATTTGGAAAATGGTAAATTTATAAATTACAAAAAAAAATGTAGAAAAATTCAGAAATTTATGATAAATTTATGGCTTTATAAATCTATTAATTTATGATAAGATTATAAATTACAAGAAATTTTGAAAATTCCTGAAATTTGTAAATTACAAATTAACAATTATTTTGACAGTTTTCAAAAGGAACCCACACAATATTAATGGGAAACTGGCGTTTAGTGGATTTTACTGGCACTCGTTTATTTTGTAGTTTATGAAACTAGCAAAAATTTCCCAAAAGGACTTGGACCATTTATGACTAGTTTTTTTTTGTGCGGCGTTCTTTGAAAATTATAACAATTTTTTAAAATTCAAAAATTTTGAATTTCTTACAAATTTCAAAGATTATATAAATGTTACAGATTCTGAAAATTGTACAATGTTAACAAATTTTACCAAATTTTGAACATTTAAAAAAATTTAACAAATTTATCAAAATTTAACGAATTTTAAACATTTTTTAAATTTGAGAAATCTAAGAAAATTTAGCATTTTTTAAATTTGAGAAATTTTAGAAAATTTAACATTTTTAAAATTTGAGAAATTTGAGAAAATTTAACATTTTCTAAATTTGAAAAATTTAAGAAAATTTAACAAATTTTAACAATTTAGCAAAATTTTAAAATCTTAAAAAATTTAACAAATTCAACAAATTAAAAAAAAATGCGACAAATTTTCTAAAAAATTTTAAATTTAACGAATTTTAAAAATTTGAGAAATTAAAAAAATTGTTTAACATTTTTAAAATTTGAGAAAATTGAACAAATTTTTATAATAAAAGAAATTATGAAACTTTAACAAATATTAAAAATTCAATCAATTTTGAAAATTTAACAAACTTTATACAATTTTTAAATTTTGAAGAATTAAAAAATTTAAAAAATTCCAAAAATTTTAAAAATTTAACAAATTTATCAAAATTTAACAAATTTTAAATATTTTACAAAATTTAAAAATTCAACAAATTTTTAAAATTCAACAACTTTTAACAAATTTAACAAATTTAACGAATTGAAAAAAAAATTAATTGAACGAATTTTAAAGATTTGAGAAATTTAAAAAGAAAAAATTTAATTTGATAATGGAACAAATGATGAAACTTTAACAAATATTGAAAATTCAATAAATTTTGAAATTTTATCCAATTTTGAAAATTTAACAAACTTCAAGCATTTTTCAAATTTTGAAAATTGAAAAAATAATATTTGGATGTTGATGGTTAAATTGGCTTTAGGGCCATCCCAATATCATTCTAACTGAGAAATTTGAGAAAATTGAAAAAAAATTTTAATCATCAAATTTTAAAAATTCAACAAAATTGTAGAATCTTAACAAAATTAAAAAATTTAACAAATAAAAATCAATTCAAAAATTCAACGAATTAAATTTTTTTTTAATTTTGTGAAATTTGAGAAAATTTAAGAAATTCAACAAATTTTGAAAATTTAACGAATTCTAATAAATTTAACAAATTTAAGAAAAAATTTTTTATTTGATGATTAAAAAAAATTAACAAATTTTGATAAAACAACAAATTATGAAACTTGAACAAATATTGAAAATTCAATAAATTTTGAAAATTTAACCAATTTTAAAAATTTAACAAACCTTAAACATTTTTCAAATTTTGAAAATTGAAAAAATTATATTTGGATGTTGATGGTTAAATTGGCTTGAGGGTCATCCAAATATCATTCTAACTGAGGGTCGATACAACTCCTTTCTTAAAATTAGAATTTTTTTGAAAATTTCAAACATTTTAATCATCTTACAAATTTTAAACAATTAACAAATTTGGAAAATTTTACAATACTTCAACATTTTACACATCTTGAAAATTTTTAAAATCTTGTAAATTTACCTAAATTTAGTGTATCCAAAAATTTCAGAAAATTTCAGACGATTTATGGACATTTTTAGTAATTTGTGGTAATGTGTTATAATTTATGGTAAATTATGTTAATTTATCGGTAATTTATAGTAACTTATCTCTTAGAGGTTGTCCAGTAAAACAATCTATCAACGCGATAAACTGATAGCTTAATAATCTTCATTATTCACCTCTGACGTCACTTTTTCCTTCCTAGGGAGTAAAAAGTACTTTTTACTCTCTAGGAAATGAAAACTACTTTTAACTCCCCTGGGACTGAAATGTAGAACTTTAGCTCTTCTCCATAGGCACTAAAAAGGGCTGAAATCATGCATGCATTATGAAATCAAATATATGTTATACTTACCAAAAGAGTTTAAAAAAACCACGAAAGTTAATGAGAGAATACAAATCTTCATTTTCACTGAGTAGAGGAGCCTGTTTCTTCAGTAATTTTACAAATAATGTAACAGATGATGAATTCTAACTGAAAATTACCGGTGTATATATACTAGCCCTTATCGCATTGTTTATTGCAAATGATTGAACCTATAGCTAATTAGACAAATTGAAAAGTGTTGCAGCTTCTTTTTATTCGCTGTCTTATTTTTTCAGCCAATAATGGCAATAAATTATCATAAGAAAGTCCTCTTTTTTTCTGACGAATAAAGGCGATTAACTTATCACTTTATATTTACTCCCAAACCGTACTGATAAAAAAGTATTTGCTCTAAAATCTTATTTTGTTGTCTAAATTCGTTACATACCTACACGGATATTTGCATATTGTCACAAGTAACGGAACAGATTATTTTATAAATTAGAATTAAAATGAGAAAATTTAGAATTTAATTAAATTTGTTAATAATTTTTGGAAACGCTTAATTTGAATCCAAAATCTGTCTAACTCTACAAAAAAAGATCTAATTCAGAAAATCGGTATTGTTTTGAAATAAAGAGGTTTAGTTTTAAGCAAACAATAGGCTTATGGTACTTTTTAGGAGAAAAGATGGGCTTAAATCTACCTTCATTTCGAAATTCGGGTTTGAATTGAACCACAATATGCCACTGTTAGAGTAATAAATTTCTATATGAATATAATTTTAAATAATCTTCACTTAACGCTATAGGTTTTGATATAGTTTTTGAAATATTAATTTTCTTTTAAATCAACTTCAAAGAACCAAGCGTAGAGATTCTGTAAAAACAAATTTTTTTACCAAAATAAAAATTCCACTTTTTAAAAATTTCCCTCATAATTTTGATTGTCATGTGAGAAATGTCGACAAAGTTTGGCAAAACAAAATTTTGTATTTGTTCAAAAATACTTACGTAAGTTTGTCAATACTCTGGTAAAGTATATTTATTTTCAATGAGTTACTTATACAATGATAAAACATTATAAATTAATCATTACTAAATTTGTTACTGTCACTCTTTGAAGATGAATAAGTCAAAAATTCATATTTCAGGAGCTAGGAAATGAAGATCATGTTACGGAAAATCGAACATAGTTTGAAATAAAAGTAATTTTTGTTCATCTGACGTTATGTCTTCCGAGGTTTCAACTATCAAGAAATAATGTCACGTATTTTCGTAATAATCGACACTAAATAAGTCATTTTTACTGCTTCTTAATTCGGCACAGCGACATTATTGAACGCTGGAATTTGGAAATTGATCCATTTGTATTGTTTTTATTTTTCATTATCTATTGGCTTATTGAAATCATTAGTTCAATATTTTTGGTACTAAGTGGAAATTATGTTCTTTATTATGATAAGTGTTTGCTTGAGAAATAACAAACATTATATCTTGGATCAAGAACGCTCTGCTAAATGACAAACATAGTTATTGATATTTCCGCAATTCTATGCTAAGTATACAAAATTTGTACGGCTCGAATTCTCTAACTTAGCATTATCATTATCTTCTGCATCTTTTATAAAAATGTAAAATAGATTATTGGTTAAGTTTGAAATTCACAGAATAGCCCCCAGCTTTTTGCATCCTAGCTTCAAACTGAATTGGTTGCGTTTTGATCATATTAATATTGACACTTCCAAACCCTGATACTCTCTCTTTTCCAGTATACTCCCATCAATTTCAAACTGAATGAACATCAGTATAAAGCTCCTCACGTTGATTAAAACAAATTAGATCCTAATTACCTCTTCCAATCAGATAATCTTATCTCCTAAGACCTAAGTTATCGACTAATGTTGCGTCTTTTGTAGCCATCTAATATCTCTATGGGATCGTCGTTGTGGATTTATCGCACCAGATTTGCAATTCAACCTACGAAATAAGATTCTTCGCCAGATCTCGGATTAATTCTAACTGTAAAGTCTGATTTTATTATTCATTATTTATTATGCAATCCGGTATGGAACGAGTGTAGTAAATCCAAAGTGCTGTTGACCCGATGATCATTGGACCGAGACCAGCATGCAGACCAGCGGCAGATCTCAACTCAGCCGGTCAACCGGAAGTAATTATGGTTTCGACAGAATCTTCAGAAGATGTATCGTACCGTACGACTATCGACAGTGAAGATCATTTTCTTTCCATTCTTTTTTCCCCTTTCTGGCCTCACCAGCGGCCTTCTTGTGGGATATCAATGTTGCGAACATGATTAACTAGACAGCGATCGAGAAGAAGGATCCTCTCGGGTAAGAAGAAGAATTTTTTCTTCGTTGAACACTGTACTTGCGAACAATATGTCGGCATGTCTACGGCCTAGTCATGAAAATGAGAATGATTTGTCTCAATCCCTCAATTTCCCCGGGCAATCATTATCTCAGATCGATGCAAAGAAGTATACAATTGTCCTTTGTTTTTATGATGGTTTCCACTTGTCTGGTGACTTAGAGGTCGCCCATAAACTACATTACTAATTTGAGGTAGGGGAGAAGGTCCAGCCAAAAAATACGGGTTTCTGATCATAAATTTGAACAAAGTTTGCGAATTTTACGAAAGATGGCTTTCACTTTTATACTTAAGACTTCACTCTTTTTCCAACTTTTCTCGTTTTTTGTTAAATGCAAACTGAATTAAACGAACCCAATAAGAAAATCCAAATAATTTTGGTTGAAAGTTAATTATTTTTAATTGAAAAGTCTACTATTATATGTTTGGTTCGGAATTTATCTCGCTTGGTTAAAAATTATACTATTTGATTAAAAATATAAATATTTTATTAAAAATTAGTTTACTTTTTGGTTGAAAATTAATCTTCTTGATTTATTTTGTTGAGAATTCATTTTGTTTGAAGATTTATCATTTTAGTTGAAAATTCAGATCGTTGGTTAGAAATTCAAATATTTTGTTGAAAATTCTTTTTTTTTTGTTTGTTGAAAAGTAATTTTTTTCACTGAAAATGTAACTATTCCATTTTTGGTTGAAATTTCTGTACTCTGTCGAAAATTCGTCTTTTTTGGTTAAATTCAACTGTTTTTTATTTCATATTAAAATTTGTGTTGTTGAAATATCAGCTATTTCAAGTTTCGTTAAGAATTAATTTTTTTGTTGAAAAATCAACTACTTGGATGAAATTTAAACTAGTTTGTTAAAAATTCATTTTTTGTTAAAGATTCATCTCCTGGGTTTGAAATTTAACTTTGTGGTTCAAAATTATTTTTTTGTTCGGTTGAAAATTAATTTTTAAATTGAAAATGTAACTATTTCATTTTTGGTTAAAAATGATATTTTTATTTGAAAATTGATCTTTTATAATTGAAAATTCATGATTTTGTTAAAAATTAATATTTTTTGGTAGAAATATCAACTATTTTAAGTTTTATTGAGAATTCATCTTTTGGATTCAAAATTCAACTACTTGGTTGAATGTTGAACTCTTTTGCTGAAAATTCACTGTTTTGTGCAGATTCATGATTTTAGTTGAAAATTGATGTCTTTGGTTGAGAATTTAACTATTTTGATGAAAATTCGTTTTTCTCTGTTGAAAATTAATTTTTAATAAAAATGTAACTATTTCATTTTTGATTGAAAAATTATATTTTGATTGAATTATTAACAATAAATAACATGATTTAACGCTGGAATTTGGAAATCCATTCATTTGTATTGTTTTTATGTTTCATTATCTATTGGCTTATTGAAATCATTAGAAATTTGTTTAACAATATTTTAATTTTTAATTAATTTTTTTGTCAAAAAAAAAACCAAATTAAAAAAGTAATTTAAATAATGTCAATTGATCTTTTCTGGTTGGAAATTCATGTATTTCGTTGAAAAATTAAATTTATTGTTGAAAATTCATATTTTTGGTTTAAAATTTCAACTATTTGATTAAAAATTATACTATTTTATTTTTGAAATTATAACTATTTGGTAGAAAATTAATGCATTTTGTTGGAAATTTTTTTTTTTGTAGGATTCAAATAATTTAAAAAATCGTTTCTTTTGCTGAAAACTATTTTTTTTAACTGAAAAATTAATCGTTCAGTTGAAAATTCATTTTTCTTGATTGAAAATGAATGTTCATTTTTACGATTCATATTTTCGGATTTAAAAGTCAACCTTTTTCTAAAAAAATAAACTTTTCGGCTCGGAAACTCAACTATTTTATTGAAAATTCATTTTCTTTTTTTGGGTAGAAAATTAAACTTCTCTGTTGAAAGTTCATGTAGCTGGTTTATAATTTAATTATTTTGATGAAAATTTAGCTCTTTCAGTTTAATTCAACAAGTTGAAAGTTTGTTTTTTTTTTCTTGCAAAATCATTTTTTACCTAAAAATTTAACGATTCCATTTTTGATTGTAAACTTTTTTTTTTTAATTGAAAATTTAACGGTTTGGACAAAAATTCATGTATTTGGTTTGAACGAAACTTAATCTTGTTTTTTGAAAATTCATCTTTGTAGATTAAAAATAAAAAGTATTTTGTTAATAGATTAGCGACTATGTAGAAAAATCAACTATTCTGTTAAAGTCAGCTTTTTTTTGTCTAAAATTCAACTTTTTTGTTGAAAATTCTTCTTTCTTGGTTGAAACTGAACTTCTTTCTTGAAAATTTGAATATTTTCTTTAAAAAATCATCGTTTTGTCTTGAAAATTGAATTATTTGCATGAAATGCTATTTGGTTTATATTTAGAATGTATACATAAATGTATTTCCTTTGTTCAAATTGGCAATCACTTTTCATATAGCTTTGAATATAATCCTCACTTTAAGTAGCTCATTACTGAAGGCTTTAACCTACAAGTTAATTTGAATCGTGTCAGTGTTTTTTTATTCAGTATAATGTTTAAGAACAAAGAACTAAGCGAATGCTTATTAGAGTGGGTCCAAAACACAAATTATAATTTCTTATTTTATTAATTTGTAATGCATGGAAATAAGAAGAAACTTTTCTACAGTTTTATTTCAATCTCAGTGGGTTTAAAAAATATTGACATAAAAAAATCAAGATCTTGATATATGATATCGGTTATTACAATCTGTCTGCAAATAAGGCTTCTTAGTGGCATTCCAGAATTACTGGACGTCCATGAGAAGCCTTAAGGGCTTACGTTTTGTGTGCATGTTTAATTAAGCAAATTAATTACTTGAACGCAGACGATAACAAACAAATTGATTGCGACATTTACAATCTTATATAATAATATACTTTCTAACAGAAAAGATTCTTGCCTTTGATTTAATTATAACAAAATTTTGAAATTCTAAACATTATTTTCCTATTGTCTGTAACAATAATTGCATAATTAATAGTAGGTCTACAAATTAATTCGGTGTCTTTAATTGGATGTCTTGTAACACGTGGCGGTCCTGCGGTCTTAATCTCAAAAATCATTAGTAAATACAATAGCGTCCGACAAGAAGAATTTGAGTTACTGCATTATTTTTGTATTCCAATTAAACAATCAATATTGTGAAATTTCTGGAACCACTTTTTACACTTTTATCTGTCACTGCTTCTTCTCCTAATGCTGACCAAATCATTTTGGTCGCCTCAGCTGCATTTTTTTCAATTGGAATGCAAAAAGAATGCAATGTCTCAAATGATCCTTGTAGGGCACCATTCTACTCACTAATAATTTTTGAGGTTGAGTCCGCAGGGCCGCCACCTATTATATAGTGTTTTAAAGCTTAAGGTTGGGACTTTAAAACTATCTTAGGGCAGGAAAAAAATTAATTTTGACCAAGAATTACAAGACATCAAATTAAAGGCACCGAATTAATTTGTAAACCTGATAATTATAGAGTTAGAGAACCCTAAATTCTCTTTGAGATAAAACTAATTTATTAGTTATTTTAAGGATCTAAAGAGTAATTTCAAAAATAGAAATATTGAATAAAATCCGCCTACTTAAGTAGCCGGATAAGTACTAAAGACTAAAGATCAATACATTATTTTATATTTATTTTCGTAAGTTTGCAGTTATAATTTTATCACGTGAAATAACTGGGGTAGGTTAGTTATCACGTCGTTACTGGACCTTGGCAGCCACGCTCGACCACGGAGAATAATTGAAGAATTGCATGCGAGCTGTACATTCTATAAAAATTGCGAGAGCTCAACGTCCTTCTCACTTTGAAAATTCGAATCGAATCTTTTTGAAAAAGACAATTGAAACGAAAGTGACAAATAGGATAAATAACTCATAAAATAATTATCGTTATAGAGAAATTAATAATCATTGACCATTGGAATGGAAATAAATATCTATCCGATGTTTGACTTACAACTCTCTCTTCAGAAAATACTTCTTTCTCAAAATTCATTAAAATTTGTTTAAATTGTGTATTATTTTATTCAATATGTATAAAAAAGAGTACATTTATTTATTTGGGGAGAGGGAATTTTCAATTGGTACAAATATTAATTAAACTGGCTTGAATCAGTTTTTAATCATTTTTTTTAATGTTTCGAAACGGTTGTGTAACGTCGTTTTTTAAAGGTTTAAACATGTTTAAAATGATATTGAAACTGAATTTAAAAAGTTTGAATGCAGTTTATCAAATCGCAGTTTATCAATGGCTATCTGTCGTCTTAAATTTACAATTTTTCACTTTCATCGTAATATGTTTTTGAAAATGTTATTTTTAATTATTAAATAACATATTTGCACATAGCGGGCTGGTCAATTTGAGTCGCTTGGTTTTAAAAAACAATTTTTCAAAAATAATTATAATGTTTGCCATATAGCTCGGGCATTTAAATTAATACAAAGATGGCGACAAGTGGAATTATTTCATTTCCGTTTTTTATAAGTTTTTGGTGAATTTGCGGTCGAGAAGAAAGTAAAATTTAAATATTTAATTTATGAAGATTATAAAACATTTTGCAACATTGTATTTTTAAGTGAAATAAAGAAATTCGAATTTATGATGTAAGCGAGGCGAGAAGATAACAGAAGTCATTATCAACTAAAATTGTATTACTAATGTAGAAATACGATTTTGTCACATTTTTTATAATCTTCATAAATTGGATAATTAATTTTTTCGTTGAATGTTTGACTGCAATGGAACTAGATGCTTATAATAAATAAAAATCAATAACCAAGGCGCCCGCCATAATCTTTATATAAATTTAATTACCAGAGTAATAAAGTGAACATTTGAAATATGTAAAAAATATTATCTATCGCTTGAAAAACATTCATTCCAACATCTTCATTTCTCTAATTTTGAGTTGGGGGGGGGGGGAATTCCGACGAATAACATTTTTGAAACTTTCAAATTCCAGAGAAAAAAATATATAAAATAGAAAATGCCAGAAGTTAGAAAATCGCTGACAATTTCAAATGTCTGACTTGGAAAACTCCCGACAGTTTATATAATATTACCGAATTTGAAAATTCCCGACAGTAGACATTTCCCGAAATTAAATTTCTGACATTATAAAATATCCGACAACATAAAATTGCCAAAAGAGGAAAATTTCAGAATCTAAACATTTAAAAAATCGTTCTTAGAAAAAGGATATACTTCCGCAAAGATAACCGAAAAATATTAAATATATAATTTTTTCAGAAAAAATTGCTAATAACTTAATATCTATTAACTTGCGCCAAAAATCCTTCTGGTATTCTTAACTGGGATGCAAAAAGAACCCCTAGGAAAAATATCAAGTCAATATTCTTGGGTGCCCTTTCGGAAGTATAACAAAAAAATATATATATATATTAATAATAAATATACAAACCTGAAATAATGAATACCTGGGGCTAAACAGCTCATATATGGGGGAAAGCGGTGCACCCTTAATTCTGTATTTAAAACGCAATATTGCTTCTTCCAAGTTTAATAATAAAATTTGCACAACTGTTAGTTGTAAGTATCTATAATTTTCACCTAAAAAAGCACATATCACATTCAGAAATCCAGAAGCAGAAGTGCGCCGCTTTCCCCCACATGCGTGGTTTAGCCCTAGTTTACGGTGATAAGTAATGAATACAATAAAAAATATGCTTATGAACAATTTTGTGCACCGAAATCAGAGCATGGAAAAATCATAAATTAAAATTAGATTTCCGCACTATCACCTTTCCGGCTCATTAGAGACAATTGCATAAAAAGAGAAAAAAGAGTGAGAGAAAGGAAAGAGTAGACCAAAACCAACCTTTCACTCTTTCCTTATTCTTTCTCCGTCTTTTTTATACTACTAGGGAACAACATTTTTCAAAGCCAATTTAGACCACCTCATCAGGGATTATTGATAAGAAAACTACCGTTATGAATGATAGGAACTTATGCTACTTGAAATTTATAAAATACCTGAAAATAAGAAACCATAGGCATTTATACAAAAGGTTATAGTCATTGGTGATCATTGATTTGCATATAGAAAATTCTTTTTAGTAGCAAGAACAGAAATGAGTTTATCCAATTGATAATCTCATCATATTGCTCTTGCACACAACTCTATATATAGTGTGTGAACCTAATTTTCCCAACATTGATTTCGAAACCTTCAAAACTTTTCCAAAATAAAGTAGAATAATCTTGTTAAATGTATTATAATCTTTAATATTTCTTTCGTTCTGATTATTATTTTTGCTTTTCATATGATTCATTCTATTATGCACATGCTTTTCTATTGGACTCTTTGTAGTAAGAATCAGCTATCTAGGAATGTGCAACATACGTACTCCGGCATTTGGTTATGGTCGTTAGGAACTCGAGTTCCTGGCTCGTTACTTTCGTTTCTGTTCCTCCTTCTTCAAGAATTCCTAGCCACAGAAATGCTTGAATTTTTCTTATACTCTTTTACCAACTTTTTTTAATTCCACGCTTGAAAAAGGTGTAAGAAATAAAGTACTTCCTCAAGAACAACACACAAAAAAACGAAATGAAATGAAATAATTACAAAATTCAGAGTTGCAACAATCATGCAATAATGATCGCATTCTGGACTGGTTCAGCGACCCGCATCGTCTTTTGATGCGCCCATTTAGCACACTCTTGTGTGTTTGTTCTCATATGTAAATATGTGTACAAATGTGTGCTCATAGAATCGGTTGCATATATGAATGAGCATACAGAAAAAAATCGCAGACATAATTTGATTTGCATTGTTCGCCCTCCACACTGCAAACGAGGCTTATTGGCATAATTGATTCTCTTCGAAGCGTGGGAGTACAAACCAACGGTTCTAGCTCCCTGACACTGACATTGATGTAAGTAGTACACTACTGTTTCTTACTTCCGTTTTTTCACACCTTCCATCAACTTGTCGGAGAAATTTTTATTTGATTTATTTATTCTAGATGATCAAATACCTTATCTTGATTGTTAATTTAATCAATGAAATTGATTTGGTATTTAATAAATTATATATTTCTCCAACCGTAGAATCTTTGTAAGGAACAGCTTTAACAAGTGTAAAGAGCAAAAGGAATAGGGGCAACCACCCTACAGTAGATAATGATTTAGACGAAGTTTCATTGAAACGTTATAATTAATTAACGTGTGAGAGCAAAAATGTTTATACGTTAGAATCAAAGCTTGAAGTTCAATGAACAATATTTATTGATAAAAAGCGTTCTTTCTTTAATATTTATAAATATCTGATGACTCTTTATTGGACATTGCATTTTCCAACAGTAGATAACCAACAGTAGACAATCGGAAAATTACGAAAAATGTCGCTATCAAAATTGGCAGCTCTGCGACTGTCGCGCAGTTGTTTTAACATAGAGGTTGTGTTTGTTTATTTTGATTCGTGGAGTTTTTAAATTCAAGTTATAAATAATAAACTAAGAAAATAGTGTGAATCATTAGTTATTAAAAATCACATAAATTTTATTTGTGTTTTAAGGAGTCTTTCGGAAAACATATCATTTTTAGGATTAAGGTACAGTGAAAATTCTGCACTTTTCTATCATCGCAAGTTAGGTTAAATGGTATAAAGTTAAACATTTCGTAAAAACTCACGGAATATCGGAGATAAAAAAATGTCAATAATTTAATCTCTTGTGATATTTGTAAAATAATCATAGTTTCAACTATTATTTCCTCAATAAACTGATTTTAATTGTAAGTATACTAATGATAAATTATAATGATCCAGAATTGAGTATTCTGTCTTGCCCATAAGCAATACCAGAAACGATCATCTATTGATGGACAAAGGTATCAAAATCGTACCCTTGACCAGGTCTGATAAAAATGTTTAATACAGCTAATTGATTAATTTCGTGATATTTTTTTCTATAAGAATACTCAATTGAATATGTAATCTCTATTTAACAACGATAATCTTTCTTTATTTTTGGAAACTGATGCAGTTGAATGCACTTGAATTTTTGCTTATCTACTGCAGGGTGGTGGACTATATCCTCTTCTCCAACTCGTTAAATTGTCTGGGATGACTAGATGTAGCCATCGTTGGAATATTTTGAAAAAAAATTGAAATTTGTTAAACCTCTTCAAAATTTATTGGAACCTTTAAAAATTCCCTAAAATTTGTTGAAACCCCTTCAATTTATTGAAAATTCCTCGAAATTTTTGAAAATTCCCTAAAATATTTCAAATTCTTTGACATAGTTTCAATTAATTGAAACTTAATCAATATTTCCCTGGAATCTTTTAACATACACTGAAAAATTTCAAATCCTTTGCAATATTTTAAAATCCTTTGAAATGAGATCGTTTCAATTTATTAAAATCTATTGAATATTTCTTCGAATCTTTGAAAGTTCCCTAAAATATTTAAAATCTACTAAAATCCTTTCAATTCATTGAAATCTATTGAAAATTCTATGGAAGCTCTAAAGAAATTCTAAAATATTTTGAAATATTTTGAAATCGATTGAAATTTGTTCGCGAAAATTTCTTAATACCTTTAAA
Organism: Andricus grossulariae; assembly: GCA_011634705.1. Taxonomy (NCBI): domain Eukaryota; kingdom Metazoa; phylum Arthropoda; class Insecta; order Hymenoptera; family Cynipidae; genus Andricus; species Andricus grossulariae. The sequence continues at coordinate 39,945 of JAABKJ010000252.1, forward strand.
AAAACCCTAAAATCTTTTGAAATCCCTTCAATTTATAGAAATCGTTTGAAAATTCCTTGGAATCCTTGAAAATACCTTAAAATTTAAAAAATCATTTGATATCCTTTCAGTTACTTAAAATTTATTGAAAATTCCTTTGAATCCCTTGAAATACCTTACAATATTTCAAACCTCTGAAATTTTTCACAATCGAATGAATCTTTTTAAATATAATAAAAATTCCTTTAAACCTTTAAAAATACCTCAGAATCTTTTAAACCCCTTCAATTTGTGGAAATATATTAAAAATTCCTTGAAATATTTGAAAATACCATAAAATATTGCAAATCCTTTGAAATCATTTAAATTATTTGAAGTCTATTGAAAATTCCTTGAAATCTTTTAAATTTCCCTAAAATATTTCCAATTCTTTAAAATACTTTCAGTTGATTGTAATATATAGAAAATTCCTTGGAATCTTTTAAATACCCTAAAATCTTTTTAAACCGTTCAAATATTTTGAAATCGATTGAAGTTAAAGCTTTTGAAAATTCATTGGAAATACCCTAAAATTGATTTAAATCTCTTCAATTTATGGAAATCTGCTGAAAATATCTTGGAATCTTCGAAAATTCCCTAAAATATTTCAAATACATTAAAATTCCCTCAATTTATAGGAATGTATTAAAAATTCTATGGAATCTTTGGAAATACCTTAAAATTTTTCAAATCATTTGAAATCCTTTCAGTTACTTAAAGTCTATTAAAAATTCCTTGGAATCCTTTAAAATATCCTGAAAAATTTCCAATCTCTGAAATATTTTGAAATCAATTGAATCTTTTTAAAGCTATTAGAAATTCCTTGAAACCTTGAAAAATACCTTAGAAATTTTTCAAACCCCTTCAATTTATTAAAGTCTATCGACAATTCTTGGAATTTTTGAAAATACCCAAAAATATTTTAAATCCTATGACATCCTTTAAGTTAATTGAAATCTATTAAAATTCCGTGAAATCTTTGAAATTTCCTAGAATATTTCCAATCCTTTGAAATCCTTTCAATTGATTGAAATATATTGAAAATTCCTTGGAATATTTTTAAATATCCTAAAATCTTTTAAATACTTTCAAATATTTTGAAATCGATCGAAATTTGTTAAGGCTCTTGAAAATTCTTTGGAACCTTTAAAAATACTCAATTTTTTTCAATTCCTCCAATTTTTTGAAATCTATTTAAAATTCCTTGGAATATTTTAATATAAACTTAAATATTTGAAATTCTTTAAAATCTTTTGAAAATTTTCAAAGTTCGTGATGATATTCCTTGAAATCCCTTAAGATATGTGTAGTCCTATGAAATCCTTTGAGATCCTGATAAATTCAGGGAAATTCTTTAAAACCGCATAAAATTGTTGAAATCCTGTAAAACCCCTGGAATATTTAAAAATCTGTTTAAATCTTTGAAATCCTACGAAAACCCATAATTCGTGTGAAACTCTCTAAAATTTGTAGAAATATTATAAAATGTTTAGGAATTTTTTATATCTATTGAAATCCCATAAAAATCCTTTAAAATTATTTGAAGTTCCTTAAAATCATTTAAAATCTATTGAGAATTTTGAAACTAACATTTCATGGAGTTTCAAAATCGGTTTTGGATAGCGATTAAAGAACGAATGTTCAGCTTAAAAAAATAAAATAAAAAATCACTCCCGAAATATGGAGATGCTCAATGAGAATAAAAAAGTTTAATCCAGAAAAGTAAATCCAATACAAAAATATAAAAATTGAAAATCATAAAAAAAATGTTTCAAATTATAAGATAATAATTTCAAGAAAAATTAATGCTCGAGTGTTAAAAAAAAATGATTACTGCATTGAAATTTTAACTGAAACTGTATTCAAAATTTATTATAATTTTATTATTATTGTTGTATCAAAAAATGGCATATCGAAAGAATCCTTTTACCACAATGTGTATTTGATTTTTTAAGAATTTTTTGTACAATAAACCTTCAAGTACGCTCTTATTTTATAATTATAATTTTTTGTATCAAATGAAAAAAATTTCATATAAACCATTTAAACTTTTTGAATTATATAAAATCCTTTCAAATCCTTATAAAGTTTGGGAAATTCTCTGAAAACTTATTACTTTGTTTTTAATTTTCCTAAAATCCCTTGAAGCCTTTGAAATAATATTAAATCCCAGTCGGCTTTTGTAAATATTATAGACAAACTAAAAGCATGAAGAAAAAAATAAAATACGAATCTTAGTCTGGTAATTATTTGTTTAATTAATTTTATCATGAAGAATGATACTGATAAAATGTTAGTTTTGATATTTTATGCCTTGAAAAGCAGATCTTATTGTTATTTTGATCAAATACACATTGTGATAAGAGAATTTTTTCAATATATCAGTTTTTGATGCAATAATAATAATAATAATAATAAAATTATAATGAATGTTAATACAATTTCAGTAAAAATTTTAACGTCGTAATCATTTTTTTAACACTCGAGCATTAATTTTTCTTGAAATTATTATCTTTTAATTTAAAACATTTTTTTTTTTGATTTTCAATTTTGATATTCTCGGAATAGATTTACTTTTTTCGATCAAACTTTTTTATCCTCATTAAGCATCTCCATATTTCGGGAGCAATTTTTTATTTTATTGTTTTTAAATTGAATATTCGTTCTTTAATCGCTATCCAACACAGATTTTGAAACCCCATGGAACTTTAGTCTAAAAATTCTCAGTAGATTTTGTCGGAATTAGCTAACTTTTTTACATGAAACTTTGTTTATCCGTATTCATAAACTCAGTATCTCGGAAGAATGGTTTTATTTTATCTTTAAACTGAAAATTGAAATTTATATCGCAATTCGCAGTCAAGGCTGGTCCAATTTTAGGTTAGTCTAACTTTGAGATATTCAACTTCCACATTTCCATTTCATCGAACTTTGAGAACTTTTTTTGTCAAACTTTTTTTTGCATCAATTCAAAAACAATTCGGCTCGGAAGTAGACATTTGTTTTTTCTCTAAATAGTGTTTTCGATTTTACAGAATGTTTTTTGTTACTTTAGTACTGTCACCCTTCACTTCGCAATTCGCAAATAATTATTTTTACACTCATTGTAATTAATATGAATAGAAAAAAGATTTTTTACGTTCATCTAAAATATATTTTTTCCCATTCAGATCACAATAGGATAATTTCAACTTTTTTATTTGCACTCATAAACAAAACGCTAACTTTATGTTAAATAATTAAAATAAACCAATGGGAGGGACAGTTAACCCTTATATTGTATTGAGAAAATACTGAATAATTACAAATGTAAAGAATGCAAAAAGTAAAGATGAATTGAATTTACAGTTGCGAACTGTACTGCAAGAAATTTATATTTAGCTAGGGAGGATATATTTAACTCTAAGATCTAAGTCATAAATAAACTTATTTTCTTAAAAAGAAAGTTTTATCAGTCACGAGACGACCTTGATGGAAAAAGCAATGATTCTCAGCGATTGAATCGGCACTCAGTAGCCATCGAAGTGGCGATAGAGGCAGCTGGCATTTATCGCTCTAAGAGCTTACTGAAGCTAAAGTAAAACTGCATATTTGCGCGTGTTATGGCAATCTCCAGCATCTAGTATCTCGACTCGATACTATACGTGAAATGGTAGAAACTTGAAGTTTCCTTACTGCTGATATTAATAACATTAGAGGTACATTAGATAGTAGGATGCTAACTTGCATAATTGATGTACCCATTTGTTATTGCGAAAACGACTATTTTGTTTACTAAATTAATCGTACAGTACCTAATGATACTTCAATGTTTTATACTCGATTCTAAGTCAAATATGTAATGCACTTCGACTTTAAAAACTTAAACGTTATATTTAGATTTATAATTTAACAATCTGGAAATCATAGTTAACTCTCATGTAGAAAAATCTTCTAATGCGGAACTTGTTTTATTTCTTAATGAATTGGAAAAAACCATTCTTCACTAGAGTGCATTCAGCTGACAGCGCCTATCCTGGACCAGACTAGACTGTCAAATTGACGTGGAAAAAGTTTTGGTTTGATAGCGTGAATTTGTTATTTTCTATAATTTTAGACACCCTGTATCTTTTTCGAAATATGTCTGAACAAAATTTGCTGATTGAAGTTAGAACTTTTTTTGGTCTTGGATAGCTGACTAGCACCAGTCCTGGGCCAGGCCAGACCTTAACTGTGAACTATGGAAGGCATAGCTTAGCAGACAAAAAAAATCAGCAGATTTCAATTAAGGTAATACGAATTAGGAAGGAGTTTTGAATCAAATGGACGGCAGTGCTCAGCAGAAAAAATTATTTTCCTTCATACTTATATACCCCAATACCCCTGAACAATAATTTTTTCAAACAATAATTAAAACAATATTTGATTTAGAAAGCAATTCTCGATTGTGGAATGCACTAGATTAGCAGAAAAAAATCTTAGCAGATTCTAATGAAGATGTCATGAATCAGGAAGGTTTTGTGACTCAAATTATTTTTTATTAATTTTTGCAAACAATGTGTCCACAGCTGTTGAATTAAATACATACATAAATTTTATCAAATTCATACTTCATTCAGTAGTTCTGGACAAACTTTATTACAACAATTATCAAAACGTCATCTTATTCAGAAAGCAACTCTTGACTTTGTAAGGTAAATCTCAGCAGATTCTACTAAAGATCATATATGAATCACTAAGGCTGTTTGAGTCAAATAATGTTTGATTGATTGTTGTAACAAATTTTTGTTTATAGTTATTGTATTAAATATGAATAAAAATGAGCAGCGGGTCTAACAATACCTTTTTCTTCGTACTTCATTCAACTCTGAATACAATTTTTTACAACAATTATTAAAACATCATTTGATTCAGAAAGTGACCTTTGACTTTGCAAGGCAGTAGCTTACCAGAAATTTTTTTTAGCAGATTCTTATAAAGATTATATGAATCAGTAAGCTCTTTAGAGTCAAATGATGTTAAAATAATTGTTGTAAAAAATATTTGTTCATAACTATTTGATAAAATAAGAAGAAAAATTAGCAGCGTACTTTATTCAATATCTCTGAACAAAATTTGGTTACAAGAATCAGTAAAACGCCATTTGATTTAAAAAAACCTTACCGATTCGCATGATCCTTATTAGAATCTGCTGCGATTTTTTTCCACTGAGTTTTTTTTTTACCTTCCAAAGTCAAGGGTCGCCGATTTTTTAAAGCATTTAGCCAGAGATTTCTACTTCCTTATATACATTTCCTTGCTGAAAAATGCTTGCTAAAAATTATTTCTATACATAAAATGATGTGAAACACTGTGCAACTTAATTAATAATAATGACAGCAGGATGATGTGAGTCGGACAAGTAAATCCTTCATATGAACGATAACGTCAAAATCGAAGGGTCGTTCATTCTCAGTAGTGATTTAGTGAGTTAGTGAGCTCGTGCTCTGTTTGCATGAACGTCGTTCGTTTCCATGGGTGCCGGACTGCCGGACTACCAGACTATCGGCGAAACCATCTCATTTCCTCATAGCACAGCATTGTCCCGCTATGATGTAAAACTAAAACTGGCATGCTGGGACCGCAAGGTGAATCGCCATGAGGCAAAGCAATGACGATGGCATGCGGCAGCACTCGGTTGATTTATGGCTTTTACCTCCTGGCACACGCGACACTTTATGCTCTTTAATAGAAACTCACTCACTCACTCTCTCTCGCTCTCTCTCTCTCTCTCTAATTTTAATTTACCAAGTCAGCGGCTCAACAGCCCACGATGCTACATACGTGATCGAGTGGGCACCCGCGGGTCAATTCATAAATTAGGGTCTCTATCCTGCATTCAATTATACCTTATAGATGGTATTAAGAAAATATCTAGATACAATGAATGGTATGATGCATAGTCTAGTGGTCTACTCAAGGTATAATTAAAATCGTTGATCGTTATTCATGATTTATTGATGCAATAACTAATTTTCATGAAAGAGTCCATTTCTTTTATGGTCTAAATTGTAAGTTAAGCACTGTTCCGTTGGAACTAATTTGTAAAGAGTATGTTTTTTAAGGTCAAGTATTTCAGAGGGGGCAACAACTCCTAAAAATGCGGTCCAGTGAAGATGGATTAATCTGGAATATTTTCGAATAGTCTCGAATTATCTCAAATAGAATGTTCTGTAAGTATCTCTATATAAAATCTTTAATTAATCTCCCTTTCGTGCTAGAAAAACTTTTAATGTTATCAACATATTAGCAAGTTGCTTCGCCTGACCGAATCTGCACTTTCCCTGGGATTCTTATCTTCCCCACGAACTTCCTTCACTTGGATCTTGTCACTTTCTCGCTACTAAATCTCCGGTAGATAAACCTCCTCCAAATAGATAGATATTCTCTAGAGACTCTTTACCTTTATATTTATAGATTTTGAGGAACTAAATTGTATTAATTATATGTAAATGTATTTAATATCGGGCAGTCCATTGCATATGAGCACACTGCCTACAACAAATGTTATTCGATTTTCTTCATATGTTTTCCCTAAAGAATAAACTAAATAAACATGTTAACTAACGGTATAGTAACGAAATATGACAAGCTTTACAATGGTGGTCACCATTTCTCAAAAACATAAGCCCTTACTCTATTTTTTGAAGATTTTTTTGAGATTCTGGGATATCAATTGTGTTTTGAGATATTCGGAATTTCAATGTTCAATTTCCAAAAACTATAAGTAGGGCATACATTTTTGAGGAATGGGTACCATCAGCATAAAGCTTGTCAAATTTACTTATAAATCCGTTAGTTACCAACTATATTTCGTTTGGTTTTGAAGCAATAACGTTTAATAGAAAAATGGTCTGCACACCAAAGTGTACTGACTACCACCCCAGGCAAAAAATGATACATAGTTGGAAATATTATATATAATTTTCATTTGTTTTGTATATTTTTTGTATTAAACAAATCCAAATTATACATAATTTCTTCCACTATCTATAAACTATATATAATTTTTGCGCCTGGGATCTCCTATATCTCAGTAACTATGTAACCTGATGGCTTATTTGTTTTGTGCGATTTTCTTCATATATTCATTCGTCAAGAACAAACTAAATAAACATTGTGACTAACGTTTTCGTAAGTAAATATGACAAGCTTTACGATGGTGGTCACCATTTCTATATAAAAAAAAACTTACTCTATTTGTTGAAGATTTTTTTTTTAATTCTGAGATATCAATTGTGTTTTGAGATATTCGGAATTTCATTTTTCCATTTCCGAAAACTATAATAAGGGCATATATTTTTTAGGAATGGTCGCCATCATCATAAAGCTTGTCTAATTTCCTTATGAATCTGTTAGTTACCATCTTTATTTGATTTAGTTTTGAAGCAATAACATTTAATAGAAAAATGCTCTACACACCAAAATGTACCGACTTCCACCCCATGCAAAAAATTATACATAGTTGGAAATATTATATATAATTTTCATTTTTTTGTATATTGTTTGTGTAAAACAAATGCAAATTATACATAATTTATTCCACTATGTATAAACTATACATAATCTTCCGCCTGGGACCTCCCATATCTCGATAACCATGCAATTTGATGGCTTATTTGTTTTGCGCAGTGCGCTTATATGAAATAAAATGCCCATATATATTTCTTTTTTTTTAATGATTGGGGTAATATTCGGTCGCGATTGAACAAAACAAAGGAATAACATCCACCGTCTAGAGTACCGGTTCGGCATGATTCTGCTATAACTGTAAGCGAGCTCCTATCGGATTTCAGACGAGAGCAAAAACCTAATTAAATCGGTTGATATACGAGGCGAGTGGCCTCTAGAATGTGAATAAAGGAATCCCAGCTTGTGCTCGATATATCGTAACTCTTTTGTAGCTTCAAGCCTTTTAAATGGAGTACTGAAGTATATTGTAAATTGTACAGAGATTGGAATCGATTCTCACACTTTGGCCTTTTCAAGTACGTTAGGTTTCTCGAATATTTTGTATTGGTATGTTCAAATACTGTACCTACATATAGCAGTGAAAGAGAAATTGTTAAAGAAATGTAATGAAAGTTCACTTTTTTTTCTAAGAACTACACGGAAAAAATATGTTGTCATAACTTTACTTGACTTTCTAAGACTTTAGGATAGACCACAAATTTCTAAAAAAATTTGTATAGCATTTATTACAACGTTCAAAACAATCCTCGAAATATTAAAAGAGTCCGTGAATTATTCCATGTCTCTCGAAATATCTTTTCACTATTTCAAGAGTCATGGAATAATTCCTGGACTAAGGTTGTAATAAACGTTATTCGAAATTTTTAGAAATTTGTTGTCTATCCCAAAATTTGTATGAAACTTGGTATAAAGAGATTTTCGGGGTCGCTGAATTCGAATTGGATGTAAAAACTGGAAAATTAGAAATCGCGGAACCAATATAGCTGAAAAATTTTGAATTTTTTATATATTTCTATGAAACTTGGTATAAGGGGTGTTTTGGCGTCGCTAACATCGATTTTAAAGTAAAAAATTGAAAATTTGGAAAGGCGGATTCAATATGGCTACCACAATGACAAAAAATTTACTTTTCTGCATGAAACTTGGTATAACGGGGTTTTCGGTGTCGTTTACTTCGAATTTGATGTTAAAATATCATAATTTTAAATGGCAGGTCCAATATGATGGCCAAAAATTTCAACAAATTCATGCATTTGTATGAAATTTAGTATAAGAGGGTTTTGGGGGTCGCTGACTTCAAATTTAATGCTAAAATGAAAAAATTAAAAATGGCGGGTCCAATATACAACCAAACTTTCAAAAAATGTACTTATTTGTATGAAACTTGGTATAACGTGGGTTTTTCGGTGTCGTCTACTTTGAATTTGATGTCGAAATTTGAAAATTTTAAATGGTAGGTCCAATATGGTGGCCAAAATTTTAATAATAAATACACGCATTTTTATGAAATCTGGTATGAGGGGGTTTTTGGGGTTATTCACTTCGAATTTGATGTTAAAATATGATAATTTAAAATGGCGGGTCCAATGTGGCAGCCAAAATTTTAATCAATTTACGCATTTATATAAAATTTGGTATAAGAAGTTTTTAGGGCACTGACACCGAATTTGATATTAAAATTTGAAAATTCTAAATAAATGATCCAATATGGCGGCCAAGGCTTTAAAAAATTCACGCATTTGTATGAAATTTAGTATAAGAGGGTTTTCAGAATCGCTGACTTCGAATTTAATCTTAAAAATTGAAAATTCAAAATAGCGGGTCCAATATACAACCAAAATTTTAAAAAATTTACTTATTTGTATGAAACTTAGTAAAACGGGGTTTTTGGGGTCGTTTACTTCCAATTTGATGACAAAATTTGAAAATTACAAATAGAGAATCCAATATGATGGACAAAATTTCAAGATCTTTTACATATTTGCATGAAAGTTGTCACCGATATGTTTCTGAGCTCGTTGATTTCAAATTTGACGTAAAGAATGAACATTTTTTAAAGTTACAACTTTTTTGAAGTTCTGCCTTTAAATCTATTGTCGACGCATGTTTGATTAATCAAAGTATGCTTTTCAAGACTAAATAGTAAAGATTGAGGTAAACCTTCACTTGAAGCGTACACACCAAAAAGAGGAACAACCTATCTTCTTTTTCTACGAAAACCCGTAAATCAGGGCATTTGTTTAATTTGTTTGTTATAAACGATTGAGTGTAAATACTTTTAACACCATTTCGCAGTTGGTAATTATTTTTGAAACGGTTTCAATTTGGTTCAATCTAACTTAGCCCGAGAGAGTAGAAATGAAATTCTAATCCACTTTCCTAACTAATTCCAGTGACTTTCACGTAAACAAGAAATAAAAACGAAATAAAACCAAGCAGATTACCAATTTTTTTCAAAGATTGACAGTTTTCCTTTTTTTTTAGTGAGATGAGTTTCCACGATCGACTTTTACCGAGGAGCACGTGGTGTGGAAGCAATGGTATCATGGTATGTATGCCGCAATCGCGAACGCACAAAGTCTCGTCCCATAAATCGTGCGATCGGTAAGTGGCAAGTAGTAAGTGGAGTACTAGGGCGAAAAACTACCTCCCAGACTCTGGCATTTCTCAGGAGGTTGGAGCCTCCGCGGAGCCCGGAGGTAATCGATCCGTTAGATCGGAGAAATTTCAATCGGGTAATGCGTGCCAGCATCTCTTCTCTTTGCCACTTCTTTCTCCTAATTTTTTTTCGTTCTTTTAACTTCTTTATCTCATTCCTTTTCCTTGTGAGAAATTGCATCACGAGATCGTCCCAGCTTGAGGCTCTGATTGATTGATTGATTGAATGATTCGAAATGAATGAACGTCTCTTGGATAAGTGGCTACTTACTTTTTACACTTTTTGCAGACATTAATGTGTCGATAGGTTTTATCAATATGAAATGACTGATACTCGTAAGTCAATAAATCGTATGCAGCTTCGAGCTTCGATAGAAACGATTGTAGTGAAGACAGCGAATGTGGTTGAATACGATCCAGTAAGCTAAACGAAAGGATTTTAATTCAAGATCGAAATGAAATCTACTTTCTTATGAACCATTTTATGTAAATCAGAACACAAAAAAGGCAACAAATCAAAATTATGTTTCCAAACTACCTCCTTTTCGGCCTACAATGTTGCGTAATCCGACAAGATTCAACAATTGGGTTGAGTTTTTTTCTTCTGTGACTGGACAATCTTTTTTTATTGAAAATTCAACAATTTTGATAAAAATTCATCTTCTTGGTTTAAAAATTTGTCTCTTTTAATAAAAATTTAATCTTTTTTGGTTAAAAATGCAACTGTGTAGTTGAAGATTCAAAAACAACTGTTCTACAGAAACTTCGTCTTTTTGGCTTAAAAATCCAAAATTTGTCAAACAAGTTTTTCTCTCTTGGTTAAAAATTCAATTATTTTGTTAAAAATTTATATTTTCGGGTTGAAAATTGAAATTTTGTGTAGAAAATTGGTCTTTTTTGCTTGAAAATTCAACAACTTTGTAGAAAATTTAACTATTTCGTTGAAAATTAGTTTTATTGTTGACGATTCATATGTTCGTGTAGAAAATTCAACTGTTTTGTAGAAAATTCGTATTGTTGGTTGAAAATTCAACCGTTTGGTTGAAAAATATTCTGTTTTGGTCAAGGATTGAACTATTTTGTTCAAAACTCGTCTTTTTTGGTTGAATGCAACTGTTTTTGGTTCAAGATAATAATATTTTTTAATTGAAATATCAACAATTATATTCTTGGTAAAAAATTCCAATTTTTGGGTTGAATATGCAACTGTTTTGTAGGAAAATTGTTTTTATAGCTTGAAAATTCAACTATTTGGTTGAAACTTTTACGAGTTTGTTAAAAATTCAATTACTTTGTTAAAAATTAACTTTTTCCTTAAAAACTCATATTTTCAGATTAAAAATTCTACTGTTTTGTAAAAAATTGGTCCTTTCGGCTTGAAATTTTAAAAGTTTGGTAGGAAATCTAACTATTTTGTTAAAAATTCAATTATTTTTTAAAAATTAATTCAAATATGTAAAAACTCAAATTTTGTAAAAAAAAATATGACTTTTTGGATTGGAAAGTCAAGAATTGTGCTGTGACTTTTTTGTCTGTAAAATCTTTCTTCATATTTTTTGGTTAGACATGCAATTTTTTGGTTGAAAATAATTTGTTTGGTTGAGGATTCATCTACTTTAATAAAAATGCATCTGTTTTGGTTTAATGCAATTGTTTTTGCTTTAAAATAATATATTTTTTCATTGAAATATAAAAAATTACATTTTTTGTTAAAAATTCAACTATTTGGTTAAAAATGTACTTTCTTCTTAAAAATTCATATTTTTTGGTTAAAAATTCAACTAATTTATAGAAAACTCGTCTTTTCGGTTCAAACATTCAAAAGTTTGGTAGAAAATGTAACTAACACGGTTAAAAAAATTAATTTTGTTGTCGAAACATTAACTATTACATTTTTTGTTGAAAATTCATAGTTTTGATTAAAAATGTAATTAGTTTGTTGAAAATTTATCTTTTCGGTAGAAAATCTTTCTTCATAGTAAAAAATTCATCATTTTGGTTGAAAATCCAACTATTTGGTTAAAAATGTTAAAAATGGTTTAAAATGCCATATTTTTACTTGAATTGTTATGAATTTAAAGAGATTCAAATTGAATATATTATGGTATCTTAATTTTGTTTGAAAGAATTTATTCCCCTATTTTCATGAAAAATCTTCTTATTTTCCCTTGTTTTTAGGTCATTGTGGTGTAAACCTGCAAAAGGAGTGTAGTCCAAATTTGAAATATTTTAGGCCCTGATTTATAATTTCATATTTAAGGATTACCGTCAGACGGGGTGATTTCGGACATGTGGAGTAAAATAGGGCATTCATGAATTAATAGTTTCAATTACTTTTTAAAATATATTTTTCGTACTTTTTTTCTTTTTTACTTTCTTTTTTTTTTACTTTTTAAACAGACTCTACAACCAGATAAGGCTTTAACTGGTTCTAGATTCTGGTTAAAACCCCCTTAAGTAACTTAAACTATTAATTTAGAAATTTCCGAATGTACCCCACATGTCTCAAACTACCCTGTTTGACGGTACGTTTTTATGAAAATTGAAAAGTCGAAAAATATAATATACCAATCTACGGGTCTAAATTGAAGCAATTTCAAATAGAGAATTTATAGTTTACTGGCATGAAAAGTGATTCGACGATTTTAGACGCATTCAATGACCCCGTCTCGCCACCATCAATAAAATACATTTAATAGACTAGAAAAGAGCCATGAATACATTACATTTATCTAAGCTAAGTTACTAAAATTAGCAGTGAATCGGTAGATGGTAGAACCTAGGTTACTTCTTGAGGTCAAGGTCCCTACTTTTCAGGTCGAAGTAGACCATCACGATGGAGAGTGGATTAATGTACCTCGTCGTGCTAACAACAATTTTATGGTGTATAGACATTTATAATTCTTATAATTTTTGAATTCTGGAGAATCTAATATTAAACTATCGACGATTTTCTATTTTAGCTCTTTTGATTATATTTCATAAAAATAGATAAATTTGCTGAACTCCATCACTCGAAATAAATGTTTGAGTGAGAGGAGGGGGGGGGGGATTCTACTTTTTTTGTATGAATTATCAAAGTAGTTCAACTTTCAACCAAATAGTTAAATCCTCCACCAAACCAGATTCATTTTTAACGAAACAGTTGCTTTTTAATAAACCAAAAAAGATTAAATTTCTACCAAAAGATATGATTCTTCACATCAAAAAGATGAATTTTCAGCAAGAGTTGAATTTTCAACCGAAAAATAATTTTCGGTCAATAAATAAAAAATTTGTCATCCAAAATGTGGATTTATTAAGTCAAAAAGACGAGGTTGCTACAACACATTTGAATTTTCAATCATATAGTTGAAATTTCCACCAGAAAGATGAATCTTCAACCAAGAAAATTAATTTTCAACCAAAAAAGATAAATTCTTAACCAAATACATACATTTTTGAGTGAATAGTCAAATTTTCAACAAACAAAATTGATTTTCTACAAGATAGACGAATTTTCAACAAAATCCATAAATTTACAACCAAATAGTTGACTTTTTAAACTAAAAAAGATCCATTTGTCACAAAAAATATAATAGTTAAATTTTCATTTGAAAAGAATTAATTTTCAATAAAAAAAAATAATTTTCTACAAAAAAGTTGAATTATCAACCAAAATGTTGCATTTTCAGTTAAAAAATTAATTTTTCACTGAAAAAAATGAATTCGCAACAAAATACATAAATATTTAACCAAAAAGTTGAATTTTCAACAAAGAAAATTGACGAAATTGACGAAAAAAAGACGAAATTTCAATAAAATACATAAATTTTTAACCAAATAGTTGAATTTTTTAACTAAAAAAGATCAATTTTTTACCAAAAATGGAATAGTTAAATTTTCATCACAAAAAATTAATTTTCAATAAGAAAAACTAATTTTCTACAAAACAGTTGAATTTTCTACCAAATACGTAGTTGAATTCTTTAGTCGGAAAAACGAGTTTTCTAAAAAACAGTCGAATTTTCAACCCAAAAATATGAATTTTTAACAAAATTGTTATATTTTTAGCACAGAAAATTAATTTTTATGAAAAAAATGAATTTACAACAAAATACATAAACATTGAACCAAATAGTTAAATTTTCGAACAAGAAGATTTATTTTCTACAAAAAATACGAATTTGCAATAAAATGCATGAATTTTTAACCAAATAGTGAAATTAAAAAAAAATAATTTGAAAAAAGTAGAATGGTTAAATTTTCATTACAAAAAATTAATTTTCAATACAAAAAACGAATTTCCTGCTAATTTATTAAATTTGCTACCAAAGAAATGAATTTGAACTAAAATGATGAATTTTCAACTAAATTTTTTTTTAAAATAAAGTAGTTTAAACTTCCACCAAATAGTTTAATTTTCTACCAAATTTTTAATATTTCGAGGGGAAAAAAAAAGAATTATCTTCAGAAGAGATAAATTTTCACCCCAAAATGTGAATTTCCAACAAATAAGTTAATTTTCGAACGAAACAGGTTTACTTTCAATTAGGCATTTTTAAGCGAAAAAGATGAAATTTCTATCAAGAAGGACCAATTTTTCATTTAAAAAAACTAATTTTCCACAAAAAAATGAATTTTTCACCAAAAAGATTAATTATTAACGAAATACATTAATTTGCAACTAAATATTTAAATTTATCTCAGGGTTTTCAACGAAATAGTTCAATTTTCATCTGAGAAAGATAAATTGAGAAGAAAA
>JAABKJ010000253.1:0-54801 GCA_011634705.1 Andricus grossulariae
CCTTAAACCTATATACCTATCTGCCCTTCACCTATATACCCATCCACACATCACTACTTTCCAACCGAGCAATGCACGCCTACCCCGAAAGGGAAATGGCTTAATGATATAATAATATATATATATATCATTAAAAATCTTTAATTTACGACTTTTTTTTTGGTTCGTTTTAGAGGTTTATGAAGTAATATTTTGGTTTAACGCTTCGATAAAACCCGGCATTGTTCGAGATAGGTAGTCGATGAATCGATATCAACACGTTCTGTGGTCAGTTTGATTACATGGCCGAGTTGGGCGTGTTTACAGGTCGATGCAAAGGACACAATGCAATCAGAAGTTAGCATTCGATTCGTTTAAAATAAACCGTTCCAGTATTTTTATTTCAACTATAGTGGGTATCCAATTTATTTTAAGTCGAATTAATTAAAATCATATTTAATTTTACACGAGTTATTATTTCCTTCAAAATTAGAGCACCAAAGTTTAGAATAATACTGAAACCAAATTCTAAAATGTGCATACAATTTTATCGAAGTGGATTTTTTATTAAGTCCATTTACGTGGGACTGTAATAATAAAATAGGAGAAGGATAAAAAATCGTAAAATAAAAAATGCCATATCTCGTTAAATGTGAGCCTCAAATGAGAGATATTTCCCGTTTTACATTTTTATGTTGTCCGGTAACATCCGAGAGCATAACAAAATTTGTTATGTCTTGCACGAAATCTGAAATTATAATCTTGACCAACGTAGGATTAAAATCGCTTTTTTATAAGTGCTCAAATGAATAGTGATAATAAAATGTCCTCCGTAAGTTCTTTCCCAACCATGCATGTACCTCCATCCTATACTCTCCAATCTGGGGTTAGAAGTCTAAACTCTCCAATCTCGTTTTGTGCTGGCCCGTAGCGCCATGTATGCGTAGCGGCGATAGGTATACTTGTCATACAGTAACATGTCAAGTAAAGGGCAAGGAACAAAGGTTTTTTTAAATGCAATTTTTATTGCGAATCATAGATTAAAGATTTACGAATCTGATTTTATTCCCTCATCCTACAGCTTCAGAATCTTGTCTTCACTGTCTATGCGTGAGAAAAAATAGCGTGTGTAACGCGGGAGTAATTGGTCATTTTAAGATTGTGGAAGTTGGCTGCCCTCGGCTACGGCGCGTCTGCGCCTAGTGGGGACAAACTTCGCACTTGATCAAAAAGACCAACTTTACTCCCTTGTCGCACAATATACTATTGCTGGAGTGGAGAAGCCCCTGAGTACTGGAGAATGAAGTTTCGAATTGCAATGCAATATTAGGAAATTTCTAATATCTTTAAATAAAATTCATAGCGAAAGTTCAAAATGTTTGTTTTAAAAACAGATAATAATTTTTTTTTCTGAGGCGTCGCATAATTCTTGCACAAAGAAATTTGAACGTTTGAAGAAGTTTTGGCGAAAGTTTTAGTTCAATTAAAATAGTAGTTAACAAACCATTGTTGTTTAAATTTTCCGGCGCGACCTATTTTCTCCTGTGTAGACTGCGGATCAGCCGGTAAAACGCTACTTCAGCGTTAGACGAAACTACGCCGCAGAGGGTGCTCAGAGAGTTCTTAATTCGAATACAATAAAATATGAAAAATCATGGTTAATAACAATTCTTCTTTTCTCTCTGATGAAAATACTTAAATTTTGCCATTTTAAGAAACATCCCGCGTGTCCTCTGTCTGACCTCTATTTGCAAACATACTTGCATAAACTTTCTGATCGTTTCCAACCAAAAATAATTGTAGAAATATTACATGATATTTTCTTTGTTTTCAAAAATTTATTTGAATAATTATTATGAAAGTTATCAAACATTTCCTAAAATTAATAAAATGAAGGTTTTCATATAAAAAAATTTAATATAATTTTTAGAATAAAGTAACTATTGTTTTAAATTGATAATAATAAGTTTTAACTAAAAAAGGTCTGGTTAAATTAACCAGTAAATTTAACAGGAGTTATTTTTAGAGAGACAATTAACTCTCGTGTATTTTATGTGTTTAATTAAATGATTTACATTTAACAATCAAAATCTGTTCTAAATGTGGAATTTTCACTTTACCTTATATTATTTTATTATCTGCTTGAATTAATTCATTATTTATTTTAATTACAATACTACCAAATTTTTTTTACTAGCGACTTTGATTTAACACAAACCCTTAGACTAAGCCCTGATTTTTTGTATTTCAATTAAAAAGTATCTGTATCTGACCGGCTTCTGCGGCAGAATTCCACGTAAAGCTGTAGTAACGTCTTACCGACCACGTCGCAGCGTACGCAGGAAAAAATCGATCGCGCCGAAACATTCAAACATCAACAGTTTGTTAACTACCAGTTCAATTGAGCTGAAACTTTCCAGGAAACTCCTTTTAACCTTCATTGACAACTTTCAAACTGAGAGTTTTCGCTTGCTCCAAATTCGCTCGACTCCAGAAACAATGGAAGTTCTCTGTGTATGAATTATACAACGCCTCTGCCAAAAATTATTAACTTTTTTTCAAAGATACATTTTCAACTTTTGCTGGAGTCATAGATCAAAGAACATGACAATACGTAGTTTTTGATGTTGTTTTAAAACAAATTTTAAAAAGTTCCCATTTCGTCGCGAGTTTAATTGAAAACAGGCGAAATATTTTAATCAGACAAAAAAACATTTTTTTTTTTACATAATTCAAAAACTAAAAAAGCTTAAACTTTTTTTTTTGATAAAAAAGATGCTTAATTAAGTTAATTATGTTGAATTAAAATTTTTTTTAAATACTTTTGAACCAAAAAAGGAACTGTCAAAATTTCAGTTTAAAGAATTAATTAAAAAAATGTGAACTAGTTGAATTTAATCAGACTGATTTAACAGATTGATTCAAACCCAGACAGATAAATTCACAACTAGAAAAGATCAATTTTTAATTAAAAATACCAATTTTCAACCAAAAATTGAATCGTAACATTTTTGTTTAAAAAATGAGTTCTCAATCGAGAACAACTAATTTTCAACAAAGCAGATAAATTTTTTGCCCACGTGATGAATTTTCAACTAAAATTATATATCTCAAAAAAGAATTAATTTTCAAAAAAAGAGTTCAACATTCAACCCAAAAGGTGATTTTCTAACTACGAAGATTATTATTTTTTTAATCGAGTAGTTCAATTTTTACCCAAGCTGATGAATTTTTAACCAAGAAAAAAAAATGTTTAACAAAGTAGTGTAACCTTCAATTAAGCAGTTGAATTTTTGACCAAAAAGATGACTTTTTACAAAATAGTTGAAATTTTCATCCAAATAGTAGAAATTTTAACCAAATCAGATGAATTCCGAGCCAAAAATGTATAGTAGACTTTTTAACCAAAAAAATTACCCTTGAATAAAAAATAGTTGGAATTTCTTATTGGGTTCTATTCATTCAGTTAGCATTTAAGCAGAAAACGAGAAAAAGGGGAAAAAGAAAAATTCTTGGAAAAAGGACAAAAGAGGAGAATAGGGGAAAGAGTGAAGTATGAAATATGAAAGTGATTTTCAAACTTATTAAGTTATTATTGAATTGTACCGTTGCAGGGCAACCCACCTTTCGGAAAATTCGCAAACTTTGTTCAAATTTATCATCAAGAAACGTACTAAATGTTATCTAAGCTTGTAACGTTACTTCTGCCAACCCCCATTCTATTATAAACCATATTTTTTAGTGTGACCCTCTTCCACCCCTTAAATTTCTAACGTACTCGTAGTTTATGAACAATACCTTATGGTATTGAGTTACGTATAGTCATATAGCCGGATAAATTCCAAAAATTTCAAGCCCAAAACAAATCTTTTGTTTAGAAATAGAAGCCACCGGTTATACTGTTCATTCCAAGATGAAATATATCCACTTCCGGTTGCTTTCCGGACATGAGTATAGTGACAGTAGATTCACCATAGGACCAAGTGTAATTCCATTATGAAGCATGAAAATAATTCTTTTGACGCTGACTTAGAAAAACAAGAATAACACCTAAACTAGAAGCGGCCATAAGGGTTCCTTTCATGTGGACCTTTCATTTCCATTTTAATAACTAAAAATGTATATATGAAAACGTTTTTTATATTCAATAAATAATAAAATTATCCACTGGGATTTTTTCGCTAATTTTATTTAATATGAGTTAAGCTTTGGTAGGCGTGGTAATGTTAATAGCTTCCGAAGGGCATTGTCCAATAGACGTACTCTGGTTAGGTCCTCAAATACGAAACAATGAAACTGCTGACATCCTCTATTTCGATACCCAGCACATCTTCGTGCACTTTCTACCCTCTTATGACCTCCTTCTTGCAAATTCTCTTGCACCAGCTTCCTCACAAATCACCGTTTATCACGACACTCAGTAAGCCTTTGTTAATAACTAGAAGGGACACGAAAAAATAATATCGAGATTCTCCTTATCTTCGTCAATTCAGGAAAAAAATAAAACTTGATACAAATTCCCTTACAAATCGAGTTTCAATATTAGAACTATCCATAACTGATTTATTAGGGAAATTATGTCAAGAATTATTTGAGCTTTATTGGAAAAACATCTTATATCAGATCACTCCATATATTCGTGCGTATTTTTCAAAGTTGAGAAAGTCTTTTTTCTAGTCTTTCTACAAATAAGGCATGCATATGTTGTTGAAACGATAGCAATTAGTATTAGTAATCAGTCAAATATGTAATTGATTAACTAAATATACTCTGTGTTTTTTTTTACTTTTCAAGTGTTTAAAAAAGACGCACGAACTTATGGACTGACCTGATATATAAAGAATTTGGTTTAGTCCCTGCTTACCATATTTTCCCTTTCTCAAGCCTTTTTTACTTATAGCATTAATCGAAAAAAATGGATGCTGTTTTGAAAATGTATTGATTTGAGAGGCAGTTGAAGCCATAGAAAATTAAATTCAAAAAGTTTTAAAGATTGAAAGACAGCTCTTCTGCGTCAAAAAATGGTTTATTTTTCTCTAAAGAATACTAAGAATTCAGAGGATTTAAAAATAGAAAGATTTGAAATAAAAATGATAATATTTGATGAGATAAAGAGCTTTTATTTGGATTAGTGTATTTACGAATTGTTGTAAATTGATGAAATGTAAATTAAATCCTGACCCAGTTCCGAGAATTCTAAAGGATTAATTTTGAACGCGTCTCCCTGATTGATTATATGCAATGAGATGGGTCAAATGAATTTTTTTTTAATTTGTGAGGACAGCCACCAAAAAGCACTTTCTCAATTCATTATTTTTCCTGAAGCTATTTCCAATTTTTTAAAAATTATGTACTATAAATAAGATAATTCATAAATTGAGATTTTCATCATAAATTTAGATACATGATAATTAATCACTAATTAATTCTAAACAAACAAAAGGTTTTTAACAAAATATCTCAGAAAATAAAATTAATGTACCTTTAAATATCAAAATCCATAACAATAGTTGTTAAACACTTTTATAAAAATGTAAAACCATGATTTTAAAGAATTTCATGAAAGCGTTTCAAGTTCTATAGGTTCTAGTGGAATTTACAGTGAAAATAGAAGTGGATGATGGACCCATTAAAGTCAATTTCATGGTACCGCAAACCTTGAAAGATTTAGCAAATGCATGTAATTCCACGAATTTAAATCCACTATTTGCGTCATCTATTTGATTCTAATTTGTGATCCGATTCCATTAAACCGAATGCAGTCATTGGGGAAAAAAATCCTGCCTTCTCTAATCGTCCATAAATCGCATAATTACGACCCAGGAATGCAAAGTTCTGTTTCTGGAATAAAATTTTTTTTCCGCCATAATATTCACTTTACACTTTCAGGAAAATTATCAAGGGGGATTTTCCTGCATTTTTGGAGAAAGGGACTTGAGGGAGAAAAAAAAGGTAAAAAGGAAGACGTGGCACTTGCCAGATGGCCACTTACCTCCAGCTTAACGTTGACGCGCGCAAGTAAAATGAGATTGGTGTGTGCATTTACGCCTACATTCGAGCTCAGATGTGCTACATTCTCTCACGCAGAGAAATCTTAGTTAAAGGCATTCTCGACAAAGGAAATATATAAAATTGCCATTACCGTATGTAAATTTTCCTTACACTTCGTCTCTCATAATCTTATTTAGGGCAGGAAGAAGGGACAAAGTATCACTTTCTGAGAATTTTTATGACAACGGTTTTCTACAAATCGATAAAAATGTTTCATTGCAATTGATAATTTACATCTTTTGAATTAAATCGAAAAGGCGTTATGTTTTATTGAACCTTCAATAATGTTATGCAGTAGAGAGAAATTTAAGCAGTAAGTTAGAATTGTTTAAATTCGCAAAGTCTTTCTTTTTGGGGGAAAGAAAAAGACTTGAACTCTCAATATTTCATAGAAATAGAATTGTCTATCGGCTGATGGAATTCCAATTACTTGAGAAAGTTATTAAAAAGATGTAGGTAAATGTGCAAGGATTATTTTTATGATCCACGTGGTATTTCTGATATTACATATTATGAGGAATGAAGAAAATTAGAATTTGGTGGATAAAATTCTAGGTTTGATATAGTTATTTTATACGTTTAATGAAGGTAGGGTATATTGAAGGAGAAATTTCGGTAGCAGGTGAAAAGAAATTGTACTGTGGGGAATTCTGGGCTTCTGCTGATTAATTAATTTTCTTGTCAGGATTACGTGGTTTACGAGTTTTCTTACTTGTACTTGTTTTGAATATTTTATTTTTATTCTTTTTTTAGTAAAAGATATAGGGGATTGCACTCTTAACGTTGGAGAATTAAAATTGTTCTCGTTAAGAAAATGAAAATTAGAACGAAAGTGAAGTTGAAATCTATTTTAAATTGAAATGATTTCAAAGATTAAAGCATTCATTTCAAAGGGAAATATAATATAGATCCTTATTTAATTTCTATAAAGGATCAAAAAATGAAAATGCACCCGTAAAAGAAACAATTCAATTTTTAAAAACCGCTGCAAAGTAGTTTCAGCGCGTTTTTGATGTGGTGTATCTTTAATTGTAATAATTTCATGAGCAACTTTTTCATTAGTTATTTTCCATCGTTCGTGGTTCATAGAAGATTTTTTATATAGTTGAATAGATTTAGTACACTTTTTTAAATATTAGGAATACACCAACATAATATGTACCAAACTTGTTCATTTTCACAAAATGAATTGAGAAAAATTGAAAAAATTGAGAACTTTTCTCTTATAATCGTTAAAAAAATGGACAAATCTGTATATATCATAATTTCTTTTGGCCATACAGGCCTGTTAAATACATCAATCGTTTGTTTAATCATAAATAATAAATCTAGTACTTACAATATTGCTATATTTTCAGAATTAGGAAATTTTTTCTCTTACAAATTAAAAATGTGTACATATGTATCATAACTTCATTTGGTCATAGAGTTTTTAGATATAAATCAATTGATTTATCTTGTGAAAATGAACAAATTTGGTACATATTATGTCGCTGTATTCCTAATATTCAAAAAAGTGTGCTGGACCTTTTCAAAATATCTTATACTTTTTGCAGAAATTGGAAATTTTTATTCCTTTTTAAAACAATTTCAGTGAAAAATGTCAGTTAACCAAAAACTTTCTTTCATTTTAGGCATTAAAAAAGTGTGCCAAAGTTCAATTCAATCTGCTTAGTCTTTCGAAAGCTATCGTGCTAACATACTATTGACTACAGACTACAGACTAAAAACAGAAAAATTCGTAAAAATAGTTTTTTTTATGACTCAGTGGGCCTTAGAACGTAGAGATTTGATGAGAAACAACGGAGTCAAATTTAACATAAAACCTTCTCATCAGGATGAGAATGTAAAAATTAATTCTTATCTAATACGGCTTTAAACGTAATCAATAATGGGCATTATTTCCGACAATCCCTCTTAATTTCATTACCATAGTTTAACTTATTTTCAAGTTATCATAAAAAGAGTATTCTTGACATACATAAATACACACGTGTAGGTACATTTTTGGAAAACTTCATCTTTGGACTCCTGAGGTTGGATTATATATATGTCAAGATATGTCAAAAAAAAGTTATAAAATTTCCATGATTACAAATCTTCATCTGTAAGGAGACAATATTGGTTTAAAACTAACATAACGTTAGGGAAATGAATTGTTTTAATCTTTCATGAATTACTGCTGTAAAACATTTATTAATGATTGCTCGTAAAAAATAATTTCCCATTAGAAATTTTTCTTAGTTTCGAAGTTGACAAGCGAACTTTCAACTTAATTACTTCAATTCAAATCACTAGTAATTATCATATTCTAAGTTATCGCATTACATTGTATAATAAGACCTTAATGACTACTTATTAAAGGCTTTGAGCAAGTAGTATCTACCATACTAAAGGTTAACACTTTTTCAAACTAATTAACCGGATATGCAGATTTATTTCAAGAAAGAGAGAGAGATAAAGAGGTTCTCTCAGAGCTTTCCTGACTCTTTCATGGAAAAGGAAATTAGGAAAAAAGGAATAAATTAGAGGAACGTAAAATGGTCTCGACTCTTAGACTGCTAATTAGATAGGTAACCTGCTCACCTCGAATTGTAAATGTGAACGACAGTGGTGTTTTGCATGCTTTTATTATAATTACTCTCAATACTGAAGAACAAACGGATGAATTATTATTATCGATGTATTTACAAAATGTATACTTTATTAGTACTTGATTCATCAGTTTCAAGTAGTTTTAGTTGAAAAGAACGAATGCAATAAAATGTGGAGATAAATCTATCAAATTTTTATATCTGATGCAAAAATGTTGTACAAGAGATTTTATTTATATTTTTAATTAAGTTTGAATGAGAGCGAGTTTCGATCGAAAAGACTAAGATTAAAGCTGAAATTAATTTAGTTTGTAGTTTGAGGAATGCTTCTCCAAACGAACTGCTCGTCATGGTGCTTTTGCAGGAACATTTAATTCGAGTTGGGTAACCGGACGCTTTTAATGCTGTTTTAACGTGGTAGTATAAGCGTAAAATCGCTGACTGCTTTCATTTCAAGTGGTTTTGGTATTAATAAAACCTCTCTGAATTGCGATTCAGGAAGAAGATTGTGAAGACAACGATGACTAGGTTAATGTTCAAAAGAATTTATCTTTCTTGTTATTCTCGAGAGTAGAGTAAGGGATAGAAAACTGTAGTCGAACCAAAATCTGTATCCAATTTTTCTCGCATTGCAATTTTCATTTTATTATGTTTCTATCCATTCTATATTCTATTTCATTTTGGAGACAAAATAAACAGTATGTCCTGTTTAATCTGAATGATAGACGGAAAAATAAACTGTCTATCGATACCAGCCGATTACTATACTTATTAGAAATTTCAATATATTAAGTAAAAATACTTATTGATGATATTCTGTAATTGGACGGATGAAAACTACTGTCTTTTAATGGATATTGATGATTTCAAAATATTTATTCATGTGAAAAAAAAACTTTCTACTGGATCTCAGATTTATTTTAAAATATTTGATTACCGGTGCATGAAAATTTCAAAGTAAAAATAAAATTCTAAAAAGAAATTAAGTATAGAAATTGAGAAGTATTGAAATTAAAATAAATTGTGCTAACGTTTTGCTACGCTTAGCAGTAATTTGTGGTTTCTCTTTAAATCAACTTGAAATGTATACTGTGTTTTATATTCTTGTCTTGTATCGCCATCATTTTCAGGTATGAAAAATATATGAAAATGTGAATCGAGATAAACTGACTTTATTCAAAACAAAAAAATCAAATTTCAATTGATTTTGATAAAGACTACTAATATACTTAAACGAAGTGTCTTGTCATCCCGAAATTCGGGATGAGCCGTCTATTTTTTAAATGCTTGGCTAGTCTTCCGAAAATTAGGGACGCCAAGTCCATCACTTTTCTAACTTTCCCAGTTCTTGGGAACGACTAGGAACAGCCATATTTAAACACATTTTCACAGTAGGTATACTTTAGACTATAATAGATACCGCGAAACAAAAATTCAATTTTTAGTTTACTTAACTTACTAAGATACCTTTGAGGCACATAAAAGTGATAAGTTATATAGGCATATGTACATATGCACATTAACACTCACAGAAAAGAACAAATTCTTTTGATTACCCAAAAAACAACAATTTTGGGTAATTTTGTAGAGCGTTTAAAGAAGAAAAATTTATTTCTGTAAATCGTTTCGTATCTCATGAATTAAAAAAATATGGCATATTTTTATTATCAGAAAAGCTTACATCATTTTCCTAATTTTGAGCTTTCTAAATATTACCTATTTCTATAGTTTTTTACTCAGACAAGAAAAGTTTCTTTTCTTAAAAAAAGGTTATTTCTCTGTTTATTCTTAGCTGGAAAACTGATTTTGCTCGATAAAGTGGTCCCGAAAATGGACCATGTTGAAGTCTAAGGTGAAGGAAGGAAACCGGTATAAAGAAGGGATTTAATGGCGTCGTTTATTCGACAGGCTGCTCTGGCCGGATTAAGATACTTTTTCGAAGCTGTGTAGACTTGACGAGCAAGCTTTCGCACTTACGGGGTCGATACGCTCATGCATTACCGCCAATTGCTGTAGTGCGTGCCTTACTATATGGTCACGTACTAAATGTCCTTTGTTCATTAAGTGCTTCCCTACCTGAAGCTTTACGAGGCCAAAAAAGCCCAAAAAAAAAGAAAAGTTTTGCATTTTTTCTGTACCTCCCCCTCTCCCTCATCCATTTTGTTAGTTTCCCAAAAAAGAAAGCACGCTTACTTTTTTTTTTAAATGGGGAAAGAACATAGTTTTGTAAATTCCGTTCGAAAAGTGAAAATATATAATAAAGTATGGGTAATACTTTTATCATATCATGAGAGCTATTCAAGGAGCACGAATTCATCATTACTTGTTTACTCAAGCCCCTCTCTCAGCCCCTTTTATGGTGCTACAAAAATTATCCCATGCAAGTGTAATAAGGATTGTGCGGAATATTACCCTAAATTATTAATTTTTTTCTCATCGCAGGTGACAAAACTTATATAAAGTGGAAAACACAATGATATTTTCATTTGTTTTATGAATTTTTCTGTATAAAACAAATGAAAAATATCAGTTTTTTGTTCAATATATATAAACTATATATATAACTTTTTCACCTGAGATTTTCTGCATAGATCCTCGTGAATGAATAAATTACAAGATCTTGTGTATTTGCTAATAAATTTCTAATTGTTCAAACAATTTTAATTCAATTGAACAATTTTATATCCATTAAATCTTGCGAAGTGAGAGTTTATATTTTTAATTGAATTGCTCATCTTCAAAAATTTTTGATTTTCCGTTTGTATCTAATTTTTTTCAAATGTTAGGAATGTATTCGTAGCAACATAATAAGTTCTAAGTTCGTTTATTTTGACCAGATGATTTGATTGATGTATTTAGAAAAATTATACGACTAAATGAAGTTATGGCACGTAGAGATTGAAAAGTTATTCTGCTGATTGTGAGACATTTTTTTTTCAATTTTGAGAATATAGCAAAATTACATACAGATTTGTGAACTTGTCACGATGGGCGTGGATCAACTTTAAAACAAAAGTCCTTTCACCGATAGGATTTCTTCATAAATCTTTTCTACGATGTCTCACGAGTATTTAATGTTAATATATGAAAATAATCGGTAGAGGGATCCGTGAGATAAATCGATTTTTGTATTGTCATGTAGTGTTTTCCGATCAGTATGCCTTTGAAATTAATATTAAAGTTTGAAACATGATTGAATGTGTTTAATTTCAGTTAATTTATTATGCAATTACTAAATATTGCAATTGGAAATAACAAACTCTAAATTGAATCAATTTTTATTGAACTTGCAAGCTTGAGCAATAATTTTACTTTTTTCTGAAAAGTTCATTAAGGATATAAAAATATTCAACTTGGAAGAATAAAAATCGAGATCAATAATAATTAACTTATTATTAATCCACAAATATACAAAAAATGTCATTAAATGTCAATTAAATATTTTTTTAATAGCTTTATTCCTTTACTCTGTTACTATGGATATGAATATCAAAATATTAAAATGCCAAAAGTCAGGAAAAATAAGGAAAATCGCGCGCAGATTTGCTCATTTTGTTTTGAGATAACTAAAACAATGATAACGATAAATGGAGGATTGAAAAAAATTATCCAGAAACAGTGTGATTATAATGAAGCAGACGATAGACTACCCCTTGTTTTATGCACTAGTTGCAAACGAGACCAGTATCGTATTGGAGAAAAACCTGGAAGACTGCCACAATTTTCCAATCTGAAGCCTGTCAAGAAATATATGATACTAGATGAAATAGAAACTCTGTGTGTGACTGTTTTATATGTGACCTTGCTCCAAAACCAGCGTTTCGAAACTTGAATTTCGCAAAGGATAATGTTTTACCTAAACGAACTAGTATCCTGGCCGACAAAATAAATGTAGAAGTTAAAGGCAAGTTAATATGTCGAATTTCTTGTAACATTTTTTTAAACGATTTAACAGAATTTTATTTACCTTCGACGGTTGATTTTCACATATTACATACATATCTTGCACATTCATTTTATTCGTTTTAAGTTAGGTTAGTTTATGAATATACTTTTGAGAAGTATTTTCTTAAAATTAAGTATTTATAATCATTGTCTGACATTTTTCTAGATAAAGTGCATTTACGTTAGATCGAAAGTCCCTGCAGTTATTGCTTCTGGTTGGTTCGAAAAGGGCTTTCTCATAAATGCAACTTGACCGCGCGCCTAGAGAACTTGATCAAATCTATTATATGCGCAGGTTAAAAAAATACACAACAAGTTGTCTTCTCCCTACTGAAACGAACATTGAATGTAGAAAAAGAATCTGAAACCGTATCATTAGCTCAATCACACGGTAAAAACATACAAGTAATTATCAATCGAAAAGTTGCCGACCCTCCTGTCAAACAGCAGTTGCTTTCTGCGGAAGATTTAATTGAGATACAGACCAGTCTACATTTGAGTAAAAAAATACGATGGCCATTCCTTCAGCTGTTCTTGTAGCCAGAAAGAATGCAAAAGCTGTTGAACCAAATTTGAAAGAAAAGCTTTCAATTAAAATTCACTGTGTTGATAAATATTTGAGTACACAAATTTTCGATTTCAGACACGTAAAAGCTGACAAAGTTTCAGCTGCATCTAAAACAGTTGCTTACTGCATAGGTCTTGAGGGTTTGATTGAGTATATAAAAGAAAAACGGTCTTTGTCTATCTATCACTTCAAAAATTGGAATTGATGGTGAAGGAGGATTCAAAAAAATATATTTATCGATTCAATAATCAGCAGAAAACAAAATTTCAACTAATAGCAAACAGAAATTTAAAGATAGTGTTTCCGCCAAACGCTTTAAGGATTCGGGTGTCAAAAAATTGGTGATACTTGCTCTCGCACCTACTTCTCAGAAAAATTATAAGAACGTATCCAAACTCCGGTCTGCATTAAATGTCAAGAACTTGTGGAAACTATCGCAACCAATCCTTAATTGGCTAATATTTTGGTGGGCATAATATCGCACAGCAGTAACTACCCTTGTACTTGGTTCTACGCTAATAAAAATAATTTGAATTCCTGCGATACGTACAGAACGGCAGAAAAGACGTTAGCAAATAATAAGCAATGTCTTTGGCAGGAGCAAAAAAAAGCAGAAGCAAAATTTTACAAGAATTGCATCCATAGTCCTTTTTTTCGACGCCTAATTATAAACAATTTCTGGACATCATTCCTCCGCCAGAGTTACATTAGAGGATTGGAATTGTGAACACTTTATATTAACATTTATTAAATGAATTTGAACAAGATGCACTTGAGTGGGCAGAAATTTGCTTTGTAACTCGTGATGTACGCCAAGGTAGTTCGAATTTTAACGGTATTTCCTGCAAGAAACTTTTGAAGAAACTCGATTTGCTGCGTCCGAAAAGTCATAATTTGGGTACTTGAAATATGTGATGGTATTTGAAAAATTCACAGACGTCTTCCATGCCTGCTTTGGTAAAAATCTGGGTCCCAGCTTCAAAACAAAAAGATTGCAGCGCTTGAAGAGAGCTACATTACAATTGATATACCAATAACACCTAAAGTTCATGTAATTTTTTTCATGTACAGCAAACAGTCAATGAAGTCTGTGCATACTGATTTTAAACCTATTTGGGAGAAGAATAAGGTGGCAAAAAGTCATCCAGAGTTCGCAAAAAGCCTACATCGTGCCTTTTGTGAATACAATGATTTCCATTGATTTTGATGGCTTTTTCGTTGATTTGTGAATAATTAATAAGTTGATTATTACTGAAGTAGATTTTCATTTTTTCAAATGTAATATTTTGATATCCCCCATAAAATACTTATAAAAAGTAAAATTATTGCTTAAGCTTGTAATTAAAACAAATTTGATCGATTTAATTTCGAGTATGTTATTTTCAGTTGCAATATTTAGCAATAGGATAACAAATTAACTTAAATTAAACACACTTAAACCTGTTTCATACTTGTAATATTTATTTAAAAGGCATACTGATCGGAAAACGCTACATGAGCATACGAAAATCGATTTATCTCACGAATCCCTCTACCGATTATTTTCATATAGTGACATTAAATACTTGTGAGATATCGTAGAAGAGATTGATAAAAAATCTCATCGTTGCAAGTACTTTTGTTTTCAAGTTGATCCAAGCCCACAGCGTTGTTTTTCGTTTATAAGAGAAAAGAATCCTCAATTTATAAAGCATACCTGTATTTTAAGTATCAAATTTATCATTTTTGATTTAATGAATCTATTGAGCTATATAGAAGCTTTCTACGGTATATAAACGATGAACAATAAATAATAATAAACCACAATAAATAATAAATTAATAATAAAGAAGTGGAAGCGAAATCACGTTTCCCATCTTCTCAGACTCCTTTTTAATCCATAATCCTCTTTTCTACCCCTTCAGACTCCTTTTACAATAAGGATTTAATTTTTCATAATGAAGATATAATACAATAAATACAAAACAATTTTTTTTGAGCAAGCACAGTGCTAATGAAATGATCACAATGAAAGATACATTGATTATTATAGTGAACTTCCCCAAACTACTTTCCACCGGTTTTTTTATTTGCTTAAATAATTTATCATCCTATAATATCGCAAACTAACTGTATTTTCTGAACGCTTTGGTCTAATTCATGAATATCAGTCATGTCACTTTAGTTGTATGCTATTGTTTAAACAATTATTAATTATTCAAATGCAACTTTTGACAGGAAACAGCTAGAGAAACTTTTTTTCTCTATTTTTTTCAATGAGTTCCATTCCTTTATTCTAATTTTAAAATTTGTACACGTATTGATAATTGTTGGAATAATTGTTATTTGTTGCAACAAATTATTATCTTATAATATCACAAATTAATGGTGTTTTTTAAGGCTATGGCCTGATTAATAAATGTGAACACCTATTTGTGAGCATATTCGTTATTTTCAATTCTTCTTATTTATTTAAAAAGTTGCTTTTAAAGTAATCGTAATGAAGAATATCTTTAGCAATGAGTATTCAAATTTATAAATTAGGCCAAAGAATTGAAAACTTACCATTAATCCGCTACATTATAAGATAATAAATTGTTCAAATGGAATAAAAATTTTTAGAGAATAAGAAGTAGCTTGGAAAAAGTAGGATTTAGGCTAAACTTTCGAAATTTGTTAAAAAACTATAAATTGTTCAAATAATTGAATTGAAAATATACACACTCCATATTCATTAAAAAGACTGTAACTTTTATGAAATACCCTTAATTCACCATACTCAATGAAAATAACATTATCCAAATAAAAAAAAGTTGTGTGAAAAATAAAAAAATAATTGGAAAATACATAAAATCTCATCTATGATTTATTTATTCATGAGCATCTGTGAAAAAAATGAGAAAAAAGTAATAATTAAGGGTAGTATTCCGCAAAATAATTACAGAACTTGTATAGGGTAGTTTTTAGAGTGCCATGAAAGGGACCCAGGGGGGGGGGGTGGAAATTAAGAAATAATGATGGATTCGCATTGCGTAAAGATTTTTAATGAGATAATGAGAGTATTACCTATGATTTATTAAACATTTTACTATTTTCGATTGAATTTACAAAAATGTGTTTTTGCTCCACGCTATTCACTTTTTTGGGTACGTAACAAAATGAGGGGGTGCCGCAAGAAACTGGAATCTCTTGTTTTTTGAGGCCACCCTGGTAGACTTGTATGTGATGAGTTTACGTTAAAAGAGTACGTTTTGTTCCCAAATAACACCTGAACAACTAGATTCACTAATTATTTACTTCTGTGAAAAGGAAGTAGTAGTAGTAGTAGTAAAGCACGAATTTCCAAGTGCAAGAAGAAAGAAAGTTTAGCAATTCACTTCCAGCTCCTCTGGTCTCTAGGAACAAAGAGTTTGCATATAGTTTTCAAGTAAATAATATTGACGTTTAGCTTAATTTTATTCCTTCTTTTTTCACATTACCGAGAAAATAGACTTTTATGTCTTGAACAAAATTCGCTTTATACCCTCTTTTTAAATAATAGATAATATCAATTAATTCTAATCATTTAGAAAGAAATTTCAGTCAGAAATTTTTACTATGAATTATT
Source organism: Andricus grossulariae (assembly GCA_011634705.1). Classification (NCBI taxonomy): domain Eukaryota; kingdom Metazoa; phylum Arthropoda; class Insecta; order Hymenoptera; family Cynipidae; genus Andricus; species Andricus grossulariae. The sequence goes on from JAABKJ010000253.1 coordinate 16,724, forward strand.
CTTTTACGATTGTTATAGGTGTATGCCACTGGCAGTCAAATGTAGATTTAAGAGAAAATATTATCTTAACTCTTTGTTTCTATATTTTCATCCTAACCAGAAGGTATTAGATTGACCTAAAATTTGACTTCGTCCGCTTTCATCGTATTTTCACATTTTGAAATCCCCTGAGTCTGTAGTCTGTAATTTGCAGGCACGACAAATATTGAAAGATTAATCTGATTTGATTTGATCTTTGGCACACTTTTTTAAAGTCCAAAAAGAAAAAGCGAGTTCGTCAAACAGCCATTTTTTAACAACAGTTCTAGTTTCATCAATTGAAAATGCTTTTTAAAATTAAAAATTCAATTTTTCGGCCAAAGTATGCGTGATACAAAAAAGAATGTTAAGAAAAATTTTTTACAAACTCAGAAATTCTATTTTCTGGAAGTTCTAAGAAATTATTTGTGACCTTTTTTCGATAGAACTCACGGTTTTCCTTTTGAACATCGAAAATACTATTGGAAAATCGAAAATTGAAATTTCCAGTCACACATCTTGATATATGAAAAGACAAAAAAGAAATTGAAACTAAGTATTGGAAAATAATCTACACATTAGTATCAAGTCACATCATAGAATTTTTAAGAAAAATTCATTTTTTCATTTACGATGTGCGATTGAACATTTCTGCATCGTTTGATTAACCAATTATTCTTTCGTAAACTATTGGTGAAAAATTGATGAAAATTTTTGAGGATGGTAAAAATTAATGTAATTACCAATAGCATTCTCCACATCGTGCTATTTGTTATACTTGCTAATTTATATCATTTTCTATTAAACAAATTATGATTTTGACCTGTTCTACACACGGAATTTGAACATTTTTTCAAGTAGTGGAAAGTCTGAACGATTAAGATTCAGAAACCGTTTCAATTTTGTTGTGCTTGTTCTTTTGTTTGATGATAAATAATATTGTTTAGCGCCGCGCGCAACGTGCTGGGGTAGCTGCTCACAGTGGTCTCAAATAGGAATTTACTGTTCATAATCGCCCACAGATCGTATTTCTTCACTGATGTAAAAGTATTTTTTTAGAAATGCTCACCATTAAGATGTCAAGTGAATTATGGTTTGCGATTTTTTAACTTTTGTCACAGAAGAACAATATGTAAACTAATAAAGTAACAAAATTGGCTATTTCAGCTTTGTGAACTTTTATCTGAAATAAAACTGCAGCAAGAAACTCACTATCAGCTGGAATTATCACATCTGCACTTATAGAACAGAAATAATGTTATTTATATTTAACTTAATCATCATAAACAATTTCTATAAACAAACTCTTACCAGTGTTAACATTTACTGTTTTTATAAACAGTTTGATAAACATATTCTCAATAAATGAGTTTTCTCAGAAATAAATTAATTTTTTTGACCAAAAGAGATTCACAATTATCTTCAAAGGCATTTATATACTCCAAGCTTCATAAAACGTAATTAATTAGGATTGCTAACAATTTCTAAGAAGATTGGTTGGACAAGACAGTGTGTGATTGACTGCATAACATCTGGTAGACCGTTGATGAAACGGGTTCGAAAGTTTGTCCAAGAACTGAGGATCTGTGTTACAACCACACACTGAACAAGTCAAAGCTGCTGACAATCGAGCAGCATATTGTTGACAAAATACGGGTATCAACTGACGCAAGGAGAAGAATACAGAAGAGGGAGAGATGGGTCAGGGAGAATCAACAGTTTCTCGCTGATCCATTGCACCTCTTCGTTGATCTACCTGTTTCTGTCAAAAATCCACCCAAGCCCAACGAGTTAGAGACAATTTGGAAAGTACAAGATCCCGAAGACACTTGGGTTGAAAGAAGATACTGATAATATAATCCTCTTTAAGAAATTTGGCGACAACCTCATAACATCTGAGGAGGAATGCCCATCAATCACTTCCGAAGAGGTGAAAAAAGCATTTAGGGGGACAAAGAACTTTTTCCGCTGCAGGATCAGATGGCATCAAGAACTTCTGGTGAAAGAAGTTCACTTCTACACAACAACATCTGGCCCGCATATTCACCTCATATTTGAAGTCGGAAATGCCCATTCCACAGCGGCTGGTGTTAGGACGCACTCTACTCCTGTGCTTTCTTGATCTGGGCCTTCAGAAGTAAGTACTTGAGATGGATAATGTTTAATGCATTTTGTTCGACACTGATATTGAAGTCAAGGCCAAGTGTTTGAGAGCCTCATTCGCTGTTTTTTTATAAATACATATACTGTTATATACGAGGGCTGTTTGATAAGTCAGTGAATTTTCGAATTTTTTGCGCAGTAACTCGAAATGCACCACTGATACCGTCAATGCCATCTATGAATAGACTACTGTCAAATTTTGAGCAAGCTGGGTAATTTATTTTGTGTATGATAGCCATTGAAAGCAGAGAACCTCGTGAATGTTAACGAAAATGGAAAAAAGTGAATTTCGTGTGCTAATTAAGCATTATTTTTTGCGTAAAAAACCATCACTGAAACCAAGGAAAGGCTTAATAAATACTATGGGAACTCTGCACCATCAATTTGAATGGTTGAGAAGTGGTTTACTGAGTTCCGTTGTGATCGAACCAGCACAAGTGACGCCGAACGTTCAGGTCGCCCAAAAAGGGTCATCATGTCAGAAATCGTCGATGAAATCCATGGAATGATATTTGACGATAGGAGAATAAAAGTGCGTGAGTTGGCTGAGGCTGTAGGAATCTCGAATGAGCCGGTACATCACATTTTATATGAATATTTGGGCATGAAAAAGCCATCCGCGAGATGGGTGCCGCGATTGATCACATTCGACCATAAGCGCAAACGTGTACCCACTTTAAAGGAGTGTTTGGCGATGTTCAGCCGCAATCCGAACGAGTTTTTGCGTCGTTTCCTAACCGTGAACAAAACATGGATCCACCAAAACACACCAAAGACCAAGGAACAATTAAAAAGGTGGGTTTCTCCGGGTGAACGTGCACCAAAGAAGGCCAAGGTGGGTCTGTCGGCCAACAAGGGCATGGCCACAGTTTTTTGATGCACGCGGTATCTCATATCATTCACATCGATTATTTTTAGAAGGGTAAAACGATCAACGCCCAATTTTATTTAGAGCTTTTGGACCGATTCGATATTAATTTGAAGCAAAAACGTCCGAATTTGTCGAAGAAAAAAGTGCTGTTCCATCAGAACGATTCAAGGGTCCACACATGTGTAGTCACGATGGAAAAAATCCATGAATTGGGCTATGAGCTGCTGCCTCATCCAGCATATTCTGAAGATTGAGCCCCCTGTGACTATTTCCTGTTTCCAAACCTGAAGAAATGGCCAGGCGGTAAGAGATTTGGGTCAAATGAAGAGATCATCACCGAAACAAAAGCCTATTTTGAGGGCCTTGAAAAAACCCTATTATTTGGAAGGAATAAAAAAATTGCAAAAACGCCGGACTAAATGTATCGAGCTAAAAGAAGATTAGGTTGAAAAGTAAAACGCTCATTTGGCGAAAAAAATCTTTTAGTCGAAAAGTCACTGACTTATCAAACGGCCCTCGTACTAGGAAAATTATCAAAACTTCAGGAAGAAATGTCATTAAAAATATCCAAGCGACATATTATGAATTTTAAAGTTTGTTTTAAAAGTCTTTTTATAACTTATAATCCCACTGCAGATTCACGAAGCGAGATTTAGCGTCCTGCTTAAAAATATGCGTGAAAATGGAAAAAAGTAAACCATTATTGAAATGGCAATAGATTTCAAGCTTTTACGATGATTCATTATGATCAATTAAAATTTTTAATTTAAAGCTTTTTCGGGCTTCAATCGTGTGCGAAACTACGAATCTTATTGAAGTTTCGTAAACATTGCAGTTCACTTCTTCAGGGCTGACCTGAAACTGAAGTTCCAGGTTATGTTGTTCTTACATAGATTCTCAACGATGCCTGTGATTGGCCAGAGCGCGCCATGGTGGGGACTGCTCGAACTTGATTGGCCAATCAAGTCTTCTTTAAAAACCCGGGAGGACGAAAAGCCCAATCGGATTGGTACTATATCCATTGTCCCTATTAATGTTATCAGGGTGTTTCAAAATCTCGATTGCTTCTCTATGTTTTCTTGGAAAAAATTGTACGTTTTTGCGATGACACTACTTCCAAAAAACTATTAAAACTTTACCGTTTCCTATCAAGCACTCTCAGATTTGACATTTGGTCTACATTAGGCGGCATATCATTTGACCAATCCGAATGGATTGAAGATCTTTCTACTCAAAAACAAAAAATGAAATTTGACAAATTACTCCCAGTAAGGCATGCACCATTAACTAACACAGTAAAAAACATCTCTAACCATCCTCTAAGAAATGTAATGATTTCAGCCTTACCTAAAGGACATAATTTTGCAGGAACTCCTTCCAAAGTTCCGAAAGGAGAAATCATCAGTAATTTGGAATCCACAATATATACCCTTTCACGCGAAAAAGCGAATGACATACGGCGTAGGACGGCCAACATCTGACGCCAAGCTCAACTTCCCTCATCAAACTTAACGAAACAAGAAAAAACAGCAATTAAAGAACTCAACCAGAATGAAGACATCATAATATTACCTGCAGACAAAGGCAACAAAACTGTAATGATAAATAAAGAAGACTATAACAACAAAATCATGGACCTTCTAACTGACGATACATATGAAAAACTTGAAAAAGACCCTACAAAAACAATAGTCAGCAAAACAAAAACTTTTCTAAGAGACTCTAAGCTTGACATCCAAACAATATCTGAATTATTACTTACTAATCCCACCTGTCCAAGACTTTTCGGACTCACAAAAATCCACAAAAACAACATTCCACTCAGACCGATCGTCAGCGCAATAAACTCACAACCTAGCACGCTTTCTCGCCAAAGAACTGAATCCTTTCACAGGAAACTCTCTCACGCGCGTCCAAAATGTTTTGGACTTCATCAGAAAGATGCAACAGATCCACATTCAATCCCAAGACATCTAAGTGAGTTTCGACGTAGAATCTCTCTTTACGAAAGTACCAATCTCTGATACAATCGGCATTATTAAATCTTTTGCAAACTTTCTCTCCAATTTCATACCTTTGATAGAACACTGTCTCAATAATACTTACTTCTCTTTCAATAACCAATTCTACAAACAAACTTCAGGAGCATCAATAAGATCTCCAATCTCACCTTTAATAGACAACATCTTTATGGAAAATCTAGAAACTAAAATCTTTACAAATCCAAGCTCGAACCGGAATTTTGGTGTCGTTACGTTGATCACACTTTTGTCATCTAGAGACATGGACTAGCTGAACTGCACAAGTTCTTCGATTTCATCAATCAATTTCACCCTAATATCAAGTTCACCATGGAAATTGAACAAAACGGAAAATTGGCTTTCTTGGACGTACTAGTTTACAGAAGATCTGTTAACAGAGCTGTCTCCATAACAGATAAAGATAACTTACAAAAGAAATTACGAAATGTTAAAGAAATAGTAATACAAAAAGATTACATAAACAAAGAAGTTAACACAAGCCACTAAAGAAAGAGAGAGAAAAAAGACCACTATTCTACACTACATTTAAGGTATCACAGAACAAATAGAGAGAATTCTCAAAAAACACAAAATACAAACCATATTTAAACCACCTGCGGAAATAGGACAACTTCTAAACAATCATAAAAGATAAAAAGGCACCTCGCAGTGATCCGGGAGTATATAAAATCCCTTGTTTTTATGGCAAAGTCTATATTGGAGGAACCGGGAGGGCGGTGAGGCAACGTATGAAGGAACATGAGAGTAAAGTCAGGCTAAAACATTTCACGCAATCAGCACTAGCTGAGCATTATATTGAAACAGGATATAGCATTTTATTTGACAAAACAACCGTCATCGCAAAAACGTACAATATCTTTCCAAGAAAGCATAGAGAAGCAATCGAAATCTTAAAACGTCCTAATAACATTAATAGAGACAATGGATATAATACCAATCCGAATTGGCTCTCCGTCCTCCCGGGTTTTTTAAAAAAGACTTGATTGGCAAATCAAGTTCGAGCAGTGTCCCTACCATGGAGCGCTCTGGCCAATCACAGGCATCGTAGAGAATATATGTAAGAACAACATAACCTGAAACTTCATTTTCAGGTCAGCCCTGAAGAAGTGCACGGCAAAATGACTTCGGGTCGGCGTCGTGCCGGTCGGGTTTCGGGTTCGCAACCTGACCCAAAAGTCCTAAGAACCGAACCAAACCGAAAATTCAATTTCAAAGTTTACAAATAATTTACGAACATTTTCAGTAATTTATGGTAATTCACGATCAATTACCGCTAAAGTTACCGTAAATATTTCAAGCAAACTTTTAGGCCTGTCTGGGTTTTCAGATTTTCTGTCCAGTTCGTGTTGTCGGTTCAAGTTGCGAATCCAAAAAAATCCCGACCCAACGGCGGAGTAAATTTTTCCCAGGTGTAGAGTTTTCTAATGATTGGCTAGGGGGATGAAGCATTAACGAGTGAGAGGATGGGTACATTGGCAGGATTAAAAAATCCCAAGTGTGTAATTCTACACCTGTTCTATCTCCAGGTCAAACACAAACACAGTTCCCGTCAGTCATTCAAGAAAAACATCCTGCAAGTTTTATGCGGGCTTCATAATTGTTTGCTCATTTAAAAAACCTCTACAGAAAAGAGAAAACCCCTTATTCTCTTATGAGCTCTTGCACTGTTCACAAGAACAATTCGAAAGTTCAATTTTCCGAAAGAAAAAATTCTCGTGGCCACAAAAATTATTATTTAGCTAACATAAAACTTACAGAATGTCTTTTTTGCGTAAAGGACGAAAATTTTCTTAGTTTTGAAAGCCAAAAATGTTGTTTATAATATTTTTGACTGCTTGAGGCTCTCGATCATTGTAATTTTTGCTTCCAAAATTTTGTTTATTAAATCACACAGTTGTGTTAACTACTGAGGGATATTATATTGTTAAAGAAATATAAATGTGCATACAAAAAATCGAGTGCGAAATGCGAGGATCGTAATGAGAATGCGTTCCTTAAGGTTCAAATTTGCGTTCCCAATCCCGCGTCAAAGATATTATAATATTTTTGCCCACGTGCTCAAAATAGAGAGCATATTTTTTCTTGATATTTTTTTCTCTGGAAACAACACATTTTGTGACCGAGAGATTCTATACTTAAAGTTCTATGCTTAAGGTGTACCTACGTACTTGTCTGATTTGAAATGAGTTCAGTCGATATATATCATTTGATTTGTAATTATCAGCAGATTTTCATGTTTGAACTAAATAAATAATTTTAACATTCTCTTCATAATGAGAAGGTTCATGTGAAAACTGACTATCGCGGATTCCACTAAATCTCCACGTTTCGAGATCCCCTGAATGCGAAAAACAAAGTTTTACGCTTGTGTCTGTCTGCCCGTCGTCGTCGTTGTCGCCATCGTCTGTATATCGGACTTTTTAAGGACTAATCGGGACCCAAAACTATAATAATTCACCCAAAAAAGATCTGAAAATTTGTTATTGAATATTTGCTGATAAAATGCGTAGTTTTTTTAATCGTGAAAAATAACATTTAAAAGAAAAAATTTGAATTTTTGAAAAAAAGACACAAGATACCTCAAAATGTTTAATTAAAAAATTGTTCACTCAGAAAATATCTACAAGTTTGTTATTAAATTTTTTTTGATAAGACCGAGAGTTTTCGTTTTAATCGTGAAAACTAACATGACTTTTTGATAAAAACAATGTTTTCTAACATGAAATATACAAATTTGCTTTTGACTATTCTTTGATGAGACACTTAGTTTGCATTTTAATCGAGAACAAAGAGACAAGAACATTAGCCCGGGACTAAATAGCAGAAATTAATATAACATACATTTAATGCAAAAGAGTTCAATATAATATAGAAGATTTCGCGTTTTGGTCATACTTTAATCAAGTGCGATGCATGTAATGAAAATGTATTCATCAAAGCCGGAAGAGCTTTAACAAAAGAGAATTCAGAATACCCAAAATACGCAGTTGTCAATGATGATGATCAGCATCCGAATCGGGTTGGTCAATAGGATAGAAAAAATTAGTACCTCCACCTGTCTATAGAAATTGAAAGGCATTCGATGAAACCGATATTTAATTTTTAATTTTTGTTGCTGTACTATTTCAGCGTGTGAAAGAGGTGCTATTATTGCGTGGCATTGGTTTGATTGATGAGATACCTCGAAATCCGGAACGTCAAACGCTATGGAAATTTAATTCTCGCTCTATGTCCTCGAGGGATGAGCGTCATTGATAAAGATGAGTAATTTTGCTAGATGGATTTATGAGAAAGGAGTGGATGCAAGGAAAAATGAACTAGTGTTAACGAGAGAGATAGAAAAAATTGGTCTTGACCTTTCCGTATTGGACTCCTGCCATTTTTTCATTTTAATAATCAACTTCTCACAAAATTGATAAAGCAAGCTTTCTTCGATTGATTTAAAATAGTGACCCTAATAGGAACAATTACGTTATATTATTTTGGTCTCACGATCAAGTTGAAATAAAAAGAAGACAAGGATTATTCCGAGTCAATTTCTTCAATTGTTGAACTAAAATACATATTGCATTATGCATCGTTTCGACCGTAAGCTTTTGGTCATCCTCAGGCAAAAAGTATACCCTAAAAAAAAACAATTTTGGAGTGAAATCTGTTGTTAGATCAGGAAATTGAAATGGCACTGAACGACAAATACCGGATACATAAATTATTTGGGGAATCCTAAAAATATATATATATATATATATATATATATTGCTCCCAAAGATTAGAGGTTACATTTTTGAAATTTGAGAGCGAACCATAGTAGTCAATCGACGGAATGACAGTTACCACTGTGACGGGGTGACTGTTACCACCGTTATTCCGTCATTTCACTACTGGGTTGCGTTCTTAAATTTGAAAAATGTAACCTTTAATCTTTGAGAACCATTTTTTTCAGGTTTTCCCAATGAATGTATGTATTCAGTATTTGTTGTTTAGAACCATTTCAATTTCTTCATCTAACTATATGTTTGACTCCAAAATTGTCTTTTTTAAGGAATACTCTTTGCCTGAATACCGACAACTTAGGTCGAAACCTTGAATAATACAATATGTATGTTAATACAACAGTTAAAGAAATTGACTCAGAATAATCCCCGTATTCTTTTTATTTCAACTTGCTCGTAAGACCAAAATGATAGAACTTAATCGTTCCCATTAAGATAATTTTTTCATTTTATTAGTAAAAAATCTGTCCGAATTGCAGAGAAATAATTCTTTGTTTTATACAAAATAGACACGATGACAAATTAAACTTTCTTTTCCCCTACACCAATTAGAAATATATTAACAGTGCAGATAGAAAATTATTCTCTCTATGGAATATATTTTTAAAATTTAATTTCAAAAATTGACGTTGTAGAGAGATATTTGTTTTTGAAGGATTGGATGCCATCAAAGTTGAAGCTTGAATATTAAAATATTTTCAATGCGGAGAATTTAAAATTTAAAAATAGAAGTGATAAATTTCAAACTCCACAGGCTTGAAGCGTTTTCAATCGCGTAGCTTTCAGATAGAATTACATTGTTGAATCGGACACGATTCTTGAATATTCAATTTTGTTTAAAAATTTATTTTGGATTTGTTTATATTTACAGTAATAATTTATTATTTCGCATAAATGTCGGAAATTTTGAGAATGATTTCAAATAACGGGATAATTATCAACACTATCAATTCTTTTCAGATAAGGTTTTCAAATGATTCATTATTTCGTTTTCGATTTTTAATATTCACTAACATATTTCACTGTAAAAATTGAATACCTTTTAATTAATATAGTAAAACTTGAGGAGAAATTCTTTACTGTGAAGTGACAGAATAAGTATATGTGACTCAAGTGCGTAAAAGAGGTGATTGCATCGAGAGTGACATTTGCAGCATGAGCCGAAGAAGGATACTGCAATCACATGAGTAGCAATTAACTGTACGAACGTCCAATACACGCATTTTTTTCAACAAACATCTCGAACATTGCACACCAAATATTTTTCCGAAAAAGCCAGTCACTTGAAAACTGACTGCAGGTTTCCCTGAAGCGGTGCGAGATGGCACCAACGCTCAGCGACTTTAGGCACCGCGCGACCCGTGTCTAAAGTACCTTATCTCGAACTGCCCATGCGAAACTTTTTTAGACGTGTCTAAACTAAGTCAGATTCAAAGCACACATGCGCAAAATTAAATAAGATCAACCGGAAAAATATAACTTGACAGAAGACAATATTCCTAAAAGGAGTGTGGTCGGCAGGTCAAAGATATGATCTCTTTGGGCGGGTGAAAAAAATATTTGACTATGGAATCATATTTCAAACAGATGGAACTGTAAAATAAGTGCTTTTCAACAACAAACTTGCGTTTCAAGTTCAACCAGATATGTTACGATAGTAAACACATAAATGTGGAGTTTAAGTACGTACGTTTCGCGTTAGCTTCTCCAAATAATCGAGATAACACGAATACAAGATTATACACTGAAGTACCGACACAACAGACTGCAAGGATTTGCATACTAACGTACCATATTCTGGTCCTTCTGGATCTAGAGAAAGGATATTCTCACCATTTCACTATTAACATTTCATAGTTAATTTTATTAATATCATCAAACTAATTCAAAAGTTACAAGTTTTTAAAATTTCATAAACGAGCTTTTAATTTTAATATTATCATATTGTTTTCATTGGAACCACCATACAGTGGGCTGCGAGACCACCAAAAGTAGCCAAAATTCAACAATTTTCTGGATTTATAATGGCGGATATGATATAGCGCCTAAAATTTCTAAATTTTCACATATTTATATGAAACTTAGTACAAGGGGGTGTTTGAGATTGCTGATTTGAAACTTGGCGTCAAAAGTTATTAATGCAAAATGGCAGATCCAATATGGGGACTGAAATCACAAATTTTTTATACATTCGCATGAATTATGGTGAGGAGTATTTGAGAAACTTAAATTTCATACATGTAGTTTTTTCTTTGAATGCCTGAAGCTAGCCTACGTTTTAAGGGGCCAAAAATAAAGGTCGAGTTCGTTAACCAGCTTAACGAACGAATTACATAGAAAAATCTATGTACGGCTATTCAGAGTACTCGGAAAGTCAAACAATTCATCCTGACGACATTTTTCGATAGAAAGAAAATTATAGGAGCTGTAGCATTTGCAAAATAAAAACAAAACGAAAATTCGAAGCCAAACAACGCACGATATGAAAAAGTATCAGGAAAAGAAAAACGTTGCTTTTTGAAAGCCCTGCAAGATTATTCCATTTTGCGGTCACACTATACAAGACACGAAAAAAATTAACCATTAAGAGTTGTTGACTCAAAAAAGATCTATAAATTTGTTATTAATTATTTTTTGATAGGATGCGTAGTTGTTGTTTTATTTGTGAAAAAGAACAACAAATATACAAACATTAAATTTGTGGAAAAACGATGCAAGGCGCGAAAATAAATGTTTAATAACAAAGTCCGAATAACGTTCCTTGAACATACAATGTTCCAGAGACGATTTAAGGACGTATTTGGGATATATAACGTTTTTAGAACATTATTTGTTCTGACTTAGGACAGTTTTTGAAACTTTCAAATAACGTCTTTTGTCTTGTACGTCCAAGAAACGTTTTTAGGACGTTCCAATTACGTTCTTGAATTTCATGCCCACTGGGTATGTTTCGATACCACTGCATATTATGAATTGTAATAATCTAGATTTATTGAAATTATACATTTTTCAGGGTAGCTGAGAATAAAATTTGATGCAAAATAATGAACAAATATTGAAGTAATCATGATAAATAAAGTTTGTACTTTATTTTGCAACATCTGAATAAGCAATCCCAGGTCGAGATACAGAAATAAATATCATATACATTTGATATACATTTGATATAATAGTGCTGAACATAATGGAGAAGAGTTCGCATTTTGGACACCATCGAGTGTGAAGCACGACATACGTGATAAGAATATGTTCGTTAAAGCCGATGGATCTTTAACAAAACGGAATTCAGAATCACCAAATTACAGTTGTCGATGCTTTGACCTTTAATTTCAAACGATCCATGCACAAATGTGGAGGTAGTACAAAAAACGAGAGCGAAGCGCGAGATAAATATATTATCGAGCGCGAAGCGCGAGAACCAACAGCAGTGCGCACTGGGCGAGCTAAAACTTACGAGCGATGCGAGCCGCGCGTATAGCGCGTAATGACAATGTGCCCGCGCGGCGGGCAGATTTTTGAAAATGTTTCTGCATTATTAGTACTACATCTTATTATCTTTATTATAATTTTGTATGGAATCCTCGACTTTGATCCGGCATATAAGTCTTTGAAGAGGGGCTGGTACCAGTCCGTAACGTTGACAATATGTAATGGAACATAAATAAACGTTTTTGACCGTAATGCCGCAAACATTTTTTATCATATTTCAAACATCGGTCGTCTAAGCTTCTTCAATACTAGATCTTTTTATTCCTAAGAAGTATTCCAAATGATATATAGAAAGAGTTCACTTTGCAGAAAAATATCTTGACGTTTTCAGCTCAGACAAATGGTAGTCAGGTTACTTGTTCGCCCAGCTGGTGTTTCTGGGTAATTTTGCATTGGAAACCAGCCAGAAACTGGTTTCGGGAACGGATGGCTGAAACGAGCCACGACAATCCACCCTCGAATGAAATCTATTTACTTGAAATACTTCGGGTGAAGCACGACACTCGTTACGCGTCGTCAGCCGCCTGCTTCATTAAATCAAATTTCAAGTGCAAGTTCTAAAATGCCATTGAGACGAAATATATATGCCGACATCAACATTTAATGATAGTTCATTAGTGATTTGAACAAGTTGGCTGCATTTACCGACCCTGATTTTGAGAGATCCAGTAAATGAAAGACAATTCTAACTCTTCGCACTTGTACAAACCGATAAAAGTTCAACTTTGCTTCGGAAGTTTTTTAATTCTGAATTGTTCGTTCTCACGTGGACTCCTGCTGTTATCAGATGTTATATCGTTGCAAGATTCGACGACTGAAACTTTCTAGATATGATTGAAAACTAAAGACATACAAATAAAATATTTTAATGGGAAGTATAGATTCTCTAAATTCTGTAGACTTTAAAATTTACAAATTATTATTTTTGACGTATGTGTAAAATAAGAATATTCTCTAGTTCATAAAATATTTTGTTTCATACTCTAGAAGGTACTCAGTGATCTCTGATCATAACGATACGGTGTTTTGAATGATGCTGGAATTACTGGTCGTAAAGGATGCTGAATCCATGAGATAGATCCCAGGAAAAGGGTGATAAAATTTGATTGACGAGATGCGGTGTTTCACTGTTTAAAGTTGATGCCAGGTTCATGCCTACCTAACATGTGGTTGCTACTACATGTACGCACATTTATGGCCTTGAATCTACCAGCTGGAAAATGAAAATTATATCTCAACTTATTTAACTGGAAAAATTGTTTGAAAATATTATGAAATTAAAAACAAAAACTTCTATAGTATTGACTATAAAATATAATATATGAAAATTGAAAATTAATTATATACAATTTTTTACTTGATACATTCAGAATAATTTTTGCTTGATTGAACAAAAATGTATTTAACCCTATATCAAAGATAGAATTTGATTCAAACAAAATTGATTCAAGTTGGTGTATTGAACTCAGTACAATGTTTGTTTGACCTCATATCAAAAATGGAGTTTATTTCGTAACGATTTGTTTAATTTTAGATTTAGTATTATTTTTCTCTATGAGTTGAAGATCGAAGGACTTCGACAAAATATTAAATTCAATTTTGAAAAAAAAACAGATAAGTATCTTCTGAGAACAGAGATTATGGTATAAAGATGCGAAGAAACAAATAATATATTAAATACAAGGTGAAGTTGGGTTATATCATTGAATGAAATTGCACAAGAGTTATTGATTTAAAATTTAGAGGACATGTAATCGCCAAAGTCAAAGCACCATTTAAAAGCGAGATATCCATAAAAGTCATACAAGGTTCTCGAATCATATAATATAGACTTGAAAATTATTAATATAAATGATATTTGATAGCAGGCAATAAATACTTATAAAAACATAATTAAAATTTTATTATTCAGACAAAATACAAACACAAATGGGCTTAAATGGGCCATAATAGATTTTAACTCATTTTCCAATAATAGCGAGATATCTTCTTTAGTTTGAAAGTAAGAAAGCAAGAAGAAATAGATGAAACGGCCAGTAATTCGTGATACCGTAGAATAAAATTTGCCCTTGAGCAGTTTTCAGATTAAGGAAACCATTATGGGCATGTATTATTGTAAAATATGACTTATTTGATAACTCTCGATTTCTTTCAAGAGCGATGGAACACTAATAGTGATTATATGATATCAGATCCTACTACATGTTCCTGAATAAGAATGAAAAGGAAGATAGAAGTGAAAATTGAAGTATTTTCTTCAAATGAAAGGATGATAGAAACTGAAAAAAAGAATATCAAAGTGTCAAAAGCGCGAATTTGCCTCAGTTATACAAACTACTTAGGCAAGTGTTTATGACACCACGTCAGTCAATGAATATGGCAGGTTATTCAATAGCGTCAGCTTACGAGCTGCACGCCATATTGCAGCGACGTGATGTCAACTGTCGATATTGGAATGAAATCCGGTATAACCTGCTATGTAGCTTATTAAATACACGCTGCTTCTACAATAATGACATTTATAACTATAATTGACTATTCTTGAGTTCATCTGTTATCTGGGAATAAAATCTTTCTTATTGAAGTTGATGTACAAAATGAATAAAAAAAATACAATTACATGTAATTTGAATATCATATTCTGAAACAGCGAACTTGTTTATAACATTGATTATGATTGTCAGATGATACAATATTGGGTGAAACTGCAGAAAAAGTCAACCCTCTTTGATTTTTTTCTAAACTCTCGCATTTGATGCATTTTTCACGCTGGACTTTCTGTATTTGATTTGTTTGAAACTCCCTTACTTCGAGTATTTTTTCACGCTGAATTCGAATCTGCCCGGAAAAAGTGCCGTTCATTTTTCGTTTTCGAGATATCAAGAATTTTTATTCTCGAAAATGTCGATTATCTTTTATTTTTTTTGTGAACCCACTGTTTCTTTGTATTTGTTCACGTTGAACACGAATGCAACCAAAAAAAAGAGTTACTTTCGAAAAAGTGTCATATGAGTATCAGCATGTATCTCTCTCAGTCCCCCCGTACCTTCCCCCTCGACGAAAAATAAATGGAAAGGAGTCGGACGTGTCTTCAAGCCGGAGATGCTCCCAATTGGGATCGTTCCCATTTTGAAGACACCCCGAGCTCTTTCCAATGGTCTCCTTTTTTTTTGGGCTCCTAAAAATGTGTTTTGGCGAAAGTAGGAGAAGGAATGTGGCCCTTACCCCCTACTACTCATTTTTCCAAGGTCCTTAACTTAAAGTGTTCATTACTAAGCCGCGTGAGCATTTTTCGGGGGTTTCCCTGGAAAAGGGGTTCGCTGTGTGTTAGGGGAGGAATATGGTTCACGTCCACTCCTCTCACTCACGCCGAACCACTTTTCCAAAGGCCCAAAATAACAGCACACTGTCTGGGTTTTGGCATTTTTAACCGGTAATTCAGAAATGTGGAAGTTATTAGTTAAAGTTGTGCAGTCAAACACGATCATCACCACCATCCACCCACCTTTCCCAGGTCCCTCATATAAAATAGAAGATAATCGACATTTTCGAAAGTGAAAATTCTTAATATCTCGAAAATGGCAAGAAAGCGAGACCTTTTCAATTCAGATTCAAATTCAGCGTAAAAAATACATAAAATAAGTGAGTTTTTAACAAATCAAAGATGATCTAACGAACGACAACAACGACGACGACAACGACGACAGCGACGACGAAGACAGACAGAGTACGCGCAACCAAGCGCATTTGATACTCAGTGGACCTCGAAACGTCGACATTTGATGGAATCCGCGAAAGTCATTTTTCACATAAAACCAATACCTTCTTACAGAGATGAGACTCTAAAAGCTCGATATCTTGAAAACAGTAAGACACTGATACTTTTCTATGTGAGATTCGTGTTCAGCGCGAAAAAATACATAAAATACAGAATTTTTAAAAAATTCGAATCTGACCGATCTTTTTTGCAGTTTTACAAAAATGCTTGTCAGTCATTCTGTGAAAAATGTTTGGAAATTGATCTTGTTATTTTATAAATAAATATTTAAATGATTGGAGAATTATGGTCGAATTCTTCAAAAAAATATCTAACAATTTCAATGGATATTATTTTTATCTACTTAAACAAAATCAAGGTTACCCTTCTTTCTACATTTTCCCCATGGATTTATATAATATATACTATGTCCCATAAATTCGGATAAATTAGGTGTAGAAATAAAGGTCAACCATGAAGACACCTTCCCTTATGACCTGAATTTGATACTTTGCCAAGAACTTATTGCTGGGATCAACATGAATCAACGTCAGAAAAATCAACCCCAAATTTTTGAAAGTTATTTCTTTGACCTCATATTTAATAATCTGGAACCCAATAAACTTCAACAAGTTCAGTGTTACTCGTTTATTAGAACAAATTTAAGATAATTTGTGTTCTAATTTCAAAATCAAAATCGTTTTTATAACTCACGGCAATATTGTTCGATTTCACGAGGAAAGCGACTAATTATTATGGAAATTATTACACAATTTTGGTTTCTGAATTCAAGTTTCGATTCCATGAATCTATAGTTTATCTTTAATTTATTCTCAGAAATGTAATAACGAACAGCATTTGTATTTTGTCATCTTTTTTTAAATTTCAGTAACATTCGTTGTGAATGAAAAGCTTGTTTGCTTACTAGGGAGATTTTTTAATTTTAAATTCGATTTCTTTGCTGAAAATAAAATTGGCAAGATTGAACAAACGCAATATAATAAATAAAATGGTCTGTATTTTGCTATAAATTTCTTTTAATTATGTCAAATCAAAAATGATATTTTACAAGTCGACATGATCTGGCTTAACGAACCAGCTGAAATACATTTTTACATAATCGTACCATTTCATTATCACGGAATACCTCCTTTTGCAGAAATGTCACTTTGACTCTTAATTTCAGCTAAAATAAAGGAAGGTCTCAACGAAAATGAAAGGAGCTCAGAGAAAAGCGGCGGAAACGGAGGGTAAAGGAATATGCGAAATTCTAAATTCATCAAACAGTTTTTTTTGTTAATTTTCGCTCATAAAGAAAGTTTCAGAAAATTCATTTTATTTCTTCGCTTATTCAAATATTTTGAATACCTTTGAGCTATTTATATTGCAAAGATCTTATTATTCAAAGTACAAAATTATTTTAGTCTGATGTATGTACTAAAAGAGGTAATTATTCTTATCCAAATACCGTTCAGTCTCAATATACAAAACAGAAGAATCTATTTCGTTTGATTGCTTCATATACGAGTAGCGGAACAATATTCTGAGTGCAAATCGGCGGCTTTTTTCAATTGAGCGATACAAAATACAAGAGCAATCCTATCCTGTAATCGAATTCTTTGACGAGATACAGCTATGGTTTGTTTGTCTGGATCGAGTATAGCTTCGTAATAAAGTAAAGTAAAGGAAATTTTGTCTGCCGCTCAGAAAACACAGTTTCTTGTTTTAAGTTTTTACCTTGCACCTACATTAGGTCGATTGTCATTGTTCTTCTTTCTATAAAAAGAAAATAAGAAGCAGAAGCTCTTAACGAGGTTGATTTTAAATTGTCTCTTCTTTCTTGTACTTATCGAAGTAAAGCGATCGATATTAGAACCTCGTTTTGCGGTTGCACCTCGTTCTAAGAGTTCTTGCAGCAGATACTTGCTTTTTCTGCTCCTTTAAATTCAAAGGTCTCGAGCTTCCACAGCACGAGTTTCGTATATGCTTACTCTTCATTCAATGGTGGAAAAAGTTCCGAGGTTTAGTAAAAAGTTTGCGTTTCCAATTTGAAGTTTTGCGACAACGGGTAGTCCTTTTTTGGTGTATGTGTAATGTGAACGTGAATGCGAGGATGAATGGAAAAGTCGAGGGACTCGGAATCCTAGTTTTTATTGGACGTGCACTATCGGTAAAAGGTAAAAGTCTCACTATGCTCGTCTGAGGATGGGTAAAAAAAGCAAACGTTTTAGAAGAACTTTATTCTGGTAGTATAATGGTTCTAGTCAAAATATAATATTAAAAACAAATGTGTGAATTTCAATTGAAAAGACAATTGCAATCCTGTACGTATATTCATCGCTTTAAAAAATAAAAATTAGTGTAGTATTCAGGGAATGGTGAAACACTAAGAAAAAATTACGAAAAGCTGGTGGAAATCATGAAACTGGACAAACCTCGAATTCAATTTCGTTATACTGTATTTTTACTTTGCAGGCTTTTACACACAATGAAGCTAAAAGCGCAATATCGACGATATCGAGTTTTAAAAATTGAAGTAACGTGCAACAACTTTCTGCTCAAGAAAAGGTCTATTTTTGAAAATTTGTAAACAAATTTCAGTTCCTCTTATGAAAAAGAAGTATGGGTAAGTATTGGATTTAATGCTTACTGATACTTTTTTCATAAGGGTCATTTTCATTAATACCATTGTTACAAGTATTTCTGAAGAATGTGATTACTTACCACCTTTCTGATATACATCATTTTCGTGAGACTCACCTGTAAAAGAACAGAAAGAATGAGATTTAATTTATGTTTAATTACATTTTTATTTTTTTTTATTTTTCATGTATAAAAACACGGTATTGTCGTCATATAAAATATTAATAGTGTAAGGAAGCATATTGATTTCTTTTGTAGCTCACTAATGGAATGGAATATGATGTTACATTTGGAAAGCTATGAAACTGCCATCAAATTCTCAGTGAATTAAACTGTGCAGTAAAACGTCAGACATGCCTAAATTGTTAAAGTGGAAACAAGAATGGGCGACTCCATTCTTCCCTTTGCATTTCAGTTTCCTTGAATATGATATGAGATCGTTCATCCGTACATAACACGTTACTGAATATTTTAATTTATGATCATCTCATGATTAAAAATTATATTTTAGTATAACTGAAATATTGAGCATTCTCTTTTGCAATATTTTGCTTAACTATCTTATTTTTATATAGTTTAAGTTAATTATTATTTCATGCTTCAGTCTAATTATTTTATTTCATTGCCTAAAGTACTCTATTTTCAAGTTCTTACCTTATATACTTAAAACACATCTTTCCCTATTTTATATTTCAAGAAAATAAGAGTTCAAGTTTGAAGAAAAATACAACTGAAGATTGAAAAGTTTATAAACAGCTGAAATCAGGTAATATCGAAAAAAGTATCATCCCATTAAAGATTATTGACCAACACACACACACACACACACAACTCATAACACATAACTCAACTTTATATATTTCAAAGCTTTCCAATCCTTCAAGCTTGACTTCTTTCAATAAATAGACTTTCATAAATTTCAAATATATTTTATTCGAAGAAAATTCTAGGGAAAGCTTTGGATTGTAAAAAAGTTAGAAATTTAAAGGTGAGAGAGAATTCTTAAATTGAAAAAAATTTAAATGAAAACTTTTCTGTTTGGAGGGAATTGATGTAATTTATGAAGTTTGAAAGAATTGATGTACATTCTAATGCGGATATTTCTTCAATTTTAATACTTTTTAATTAAATAAAAGGGACCAAGAAAAACTCAAGTTTACCTTTTTTAAATCACCCAAAATATTTGTTGAGTAAAAAAAGAAAAAAAACGATTAATGTTAAAATTCTGGTTAGCGATAATTCATAAACTACATTACGCGTTTTCTTTTTTTCAAAGAGAGATGTGAATAACATTTTCGTGAAATTAAAAAGGATACAACGATAAAAAAAAAACCCCGTAACGTTGTATATGAACGAGCCCTTATTTTATGTGATTATTCTTCCTTTCATCATATTATTTTTTCTTTCCTCTACATATTCCACATTTTGTGTAAACTTTCTCTTTTTTCTTTATTTTGATCTAGAAAGGAGTGTTTGGCCGGCAGTTTTCTAATCAAAATTTGTGAATAGAAGAGAAATTATTTGATTAGAAATTAGTCAAAGTAGGCGCCGAGCGCCTGCAAATAGGGTTTCATAGCATGTTAGGACTTTAATTAAGCTGTTCAAATCTCCCCTTCTCTACTTACTCTCCTTTTACTTCACCCTTCTTTCCACCCTTTCCCCAACTAGTTCCTCATCTACTTTCCACTCACCTCGCTTCACCAGATAACTCTTTCCTTGCCCTACTTCCCTCTACCAGCCTTACTTCTCCTCGCCTATTCATCCTCATTTTTATCAATGTTCCGTACTTCCCTTCACTCACGCTTACTTCCCCCTTCCTATTTCCTCTCAATTCCATTTAATTTCTCATCCCTCATTTCCCCGCCCCATTTCCTCTAATTTCCTCTCACTTCTCCTACTTCCGCCTAATTTCCGCACTCCCTACTTCCTGCTAATCAATCCTCAATTACCCCATTTCTCCTCCCCTACCCTCATTCTCCTTACTGCCCTTACTTCCTTCCTCCTCATTCCTCTCACCACCTCATTTCCACTTACTTCTCCTAATTACCCTCCCATCACTCCCCCTTCTTCTCCTTCTCTCATTTACACTCATTTCCCTCTTTCCCTCCCTCATTTCTTCTAATTCCCTTCGTCTCACTTCCCCTCAATTGACCTACTACCCCTCCTTGGAAAAAAATATAACAAACGGACACCTGATCGAAACTATAAGGGTTTCTGCTCAGGGCTACGAAACCCTAAAAACGAAGTAAAGTTATTATGCTAACATATAGAGATAATGTAATTATTTTTCAGACTGCCCATATTGTCTGACTTTAATCGCCTTTTCCACTGGAAGAGACGCTGTAGTTCTGGAAATGGAACTCTCATGTCGATGGGTCCTAAAAGAAAATACATAACTCACAGCGACAGATAGAAAGTACGTGCTAAGAAAATTTTTATATACTTAGTATAGAGTGCGCAAGGTACGTAGTTTCTATCTATCGCCGTATGTTGCGTCTTTTCTTTTAGGACCCATCGATGCTTCAGGAATGCAATAAAAATTCTTTCTCATCGAAATAGAACTTCAGTTTTAGTTCAGGTATTTCATAGATTTTATTTAAATGTGAACACAACTTCTTGAGAAAGTGTAATTAATAAGAACTAATTCGATAATTCATAGAGAAAATTCATATTTTAAAATTTTTCAGAAGGCTTATAGACTTAAAAACAAAGGTATTAAATTTATAGAACAAGGTTTCAGTAAATATCCATATAGATTTTAAGGATTCATAAATTAAGTGGCGGTTTTGAAATTTTTACCCTGAAATTTAATATTTTATTATATTTTAATATATGAAAATTGAAGAATATTGAACTCAATGCATGAAGTATACTAAAATATTTAATTTTTCAATAATTAGAGGGCCATTATAGAATTTTAAGAAGTTTTAACATTTTCAGATATTATTAAAATTAAAAAATGTTATACTACTACTAAAAAATTTTCATCTTTATGTTAAATAGAGCTATGTGTTTATAAAATAAATAAAAATAGTATGCCATACGTTTATGACTTGCATATGCAGGGCAATATATTTTCATGCAATTTTTTTTAAACTGATCTATATAGCTTCACAAAAAAAATAATTCACTCAATCAGTTATAAATTGTGAGCGTCCATATGAAAAGGGCTCTTATGGCCGGTAAGAAGTTACTATGGTCATATAACCGTATGAATTCCCAGCGTTTTAAGCCCAAGACCAAAACTTGAGGTTTAAATACTGAATCCTGAATACGTCCTATAAAACATTTCTTTAATACAAAGAAATGGTTTCATCTCAACTAAAAGTATGAAAGTATTTTGGTAAATAAATATTTATTTCAGCCACTGAAATATTCACTATGCGAAAGAACGTTGTTATTTGTTGAAAGAAATAAGAGTTATGTGTTTTAAAATTAGGTAGTTGATATAGTCAAATGTAATTTTGAATTAGGAAAATATTTCCTTGAAAAAAATTGAAGTCCATTGACTGAAGTGAAAGTTTTTCTTAATTAAAAGATGTGATTTCTTAATTCAAAGGAGCGTACTCTGAGAAAACGATTTTTTTTGTTCAAACAAAAAGATTTGTTTGGATACATTTTTTTTATTAAACACACCTTCTTTATTTCAATCAACAAAACATTTATTTAATCTCAATATATGGAAGATATTGAAACTCATTAAATAAAACAAATTATTTGTTTGATACTATTTGTTTGATTCAAATAAACGATTCCATTAAGTCAAACAATAATTTTGTTTACAGGTCTTATACTTAAATTGAAGAAAGTATTTATTTGATTTAAACAAACTATGGTTCTTCGTGCATCCGCGTCAGTTTCGGGGCGCTGCGCAGCAGCGCCACTTAGCTTCAAACATTCAAAATGGTGGTGAATCGTTGAATGTATCAGTGTGTTTGCTCGGAATGTGTAAGCGGTAAGAGAAAGGCTAAGCGAAGTCTTGAAAATTTAGAAGCTTCATTGGGCAAGCTGAAAAAGGGTTGGTTGTCCACCAATGCCAGAACGACCCCAGTTTTATTTTCGCGTAACTTCAGACATCTGTAAGAGAAACGGAAGTGTTTGTATGGCGAAAATTGTTTGAAACCTGGGACCTACGCAGCGATTTAATCGACAATTTTGAAGATAAGTTATCTTCTTTCTATATATTTAACCATATTAAAAAGATTTAAGGCTTCATTTCGAGTTTTTGAATTCTCAGAGTATCCTCTAACCTATAGCGGCGTCTCTTACTATAGCGGAAAACATTCTTGAAATATGTACCCGCTCTAACAAAACGTTTGATATTGCAACAAGCAAATCATTTTATTGAAAGCAACAAACTCCTATTTTGAATCAAAATTAAAATTTATTCAAGTCGAACAAAATCTGCAATTAATTTAACAGAAAAAAATGTTTAAGTTAAACAAGAGATTTCTTTCATTCAAACAAAATATATATTTAAATAAAAAATTTATGGTCAACCAAAAAATTTGTTTGATTGAAACATAATATATTTTCTTCAAAAAGATCTTTTTCTCAGTGTACCCTAAATTTTACCAAATATTTCTTCATTGTTAAAATAATGTAAATAGTTGTCTTACAATAGTTTAAATGCAGCAATTGTTTAGAAGTTTGATGTTATAATAATTATTAAGTATATATTGATAATTCTTAAAATAATTCAAATACAGTCAGTGCTGATGCTGAGAACCGGTAAAGCATAGTAGTCTCAGGTAACAGATCTAGATCATCACACTTTTTAATATAACTATCGTAAAAATTAGTGACAAACTTATAACCTTGAGCACTAATTTCTCCAATGAGATAATATACTCTGCGATACCTAGAGTCATTTTTTCTTGAACTAATGAAAGTTGCATGTCAGAAATTTACTATCGAAACAAATATTTATTTGAAATGCTCCATTTCTTTTTCATGCACTAACTAAACGTTTCTGCCAACGGGTTTCATGAACATTTTATTCAAAAAATGTTGAAACGAATGTATAATTGAAACAAATATGCCAAAATGTTAAATTGAAAAAATACTTATTTCAACGAAATGCAAATTCATTTATTTTAAGAAAATGTCGTCTTTGTTCGAACAAATATTTGTTCGAATTCAATAATCTCATATTGTTTATTCCAATGACATAGATCAATATTTTCTTTCTTACAATATATGTAATTGTATGTAATTATTTAATTACAATACACGTGTCAACTTTACATATAGGATAAATATTTCTTTCAATTTGATAGATAATTATTTAACTGGAAATGATATTTATTTCTCTCAAAGAAACTTAAATTAGTTGATCCACACATGAATGAATTCCATACTTAATTCAAATAAGTATTTATCACCTCAAATAATAGATTTAATTGATATGATGAAATCTTTCTTTGGTTTTACAAAAAGGTCCAAAAAACTAGGTTCTTAGCTTCCGAGATATAATGTCTTCAACATTCTTTAAACTAATAATTGTCACGTATATTGCAAAGAAATAATTCTTTATATTAGAGGAATATCACTAAAGAAATGATTTCTTTCAGTGAAGGTATAACTTTTTTTGCCTGTGAACAATATTTATTTACCTAAAATAATCAAATCCTGGATAGAGAGAAAATAAACTAAAGAAACGCATTTCCTTGGATTCAGTATTTTTTTTTAGTATATTAACTGCGAAACAGCGTGTGTTGAGGAAAACGCACCTAAAGTTGGTGAATATCATAAGCGCACGTGCTATACTTTTTCTTCGAATATGCAATACTTCTGATTACTTTCGGGACAAGAGTATAGTGTCAGCAGATTTTAGTATATGTCCTAATATGAACCCCTACTAGAACTGGGCATAAGGGCCCTTTTCATGCTGATACTCCCAATTGTAGCTCTAGAAAGGTTTTTTTACCTCCTATAAAATTAGGTTGATTGGACTTATCACCGTTCAGCATTGCGCTCTAATAATTAACAGGTATTTATTCCAGTGTATTATAATAATGAAATCTTAAATTTTCATCTGAATTTTCTGGCTCATGCTCCCTTACATTTGTCATTAGGATATATAGTGGTGACAATAATTAAGGTCAGACCTGTCAGCGAAGGAGCTCAGCATTACGTGAAAGGGAAAGCAGCTTCAGCGCTGCTGATTTTATTCAAGCCAGAAACCCCGAGGGTCCGCATAAGTTTTCGAGATGGCAGAAGTCAGACTTGAAGTGGGTTACCCGGATAATTGGACCCATTGTGTGTCCAGTGCATAACTCGTTCTGAAAGAAATGCCATTTCTAGTGCCTATGCTCCGGTTAAGTTGATTTACCAGAATTATTTGTGCTAAGGCACCTACTCCAAATCCCAAATCGAGATGACAAAAGTACTGAATTCAATATGTAAACGAAAACTCGTATTTCATAGTTGAATGCAATTATTTTTTATTATTGAAGATTATGTTAATTTGAAAATAATCTTCACAGGAATGATAAAAACACAATGGTAATTTTTGATAAGTATATTCATCGAACGTTTAGTGATAATTTGATATCGGAAAACGATATATTATTAGCTCAGCAATGACAGAGTTGGTGGAATATACAGTTTCTTTACATTTCTTGTACCTTTGCTTTGCCTCTCTAATTTCATTTGTTTCGAAATTCCTGATTTATTCTCTTTTACCTGATCGGATAAATTTGCTATTGCATCAAGTTGCAAGCAAACTTTATTCTTTCAAGAAGAAAATAGAAATAAGTAAATCACATGATATTGTTTCTCAAACTCAAAGACCTTAGCCTCTCTTATTTCGGCACAATTTTCTTTGTTTTGTGTCTTCATTCCAATCGCTCTCAACAAAACGTAACCTCCGATTTGATTTGTATCCTCCACCTATTCGATTTCCCGAAGTTTAATCTCGTTTTTTTAGAATTAACTCATTATCTCATTTTTACTGTACAAATTGTGCCAAATCCAAATTGCCTGAGCAAAAAAAAAGTACTAATGAAATCCCAAATTAGGTTCCAATAAAGTACCGGACTATTTTGGAACAAAAATTGAGAAAACATTAAACATTTTAGGTAATTGAGTCGTTAGTTAGCTGGAACTACGTGGAAATTTTCTAGTACTGTTGTGCTAAACAAAATTTTTCACGGCAGGACTGTTTTTGAATTGTTTAAAGACATAAATTTGGAATGTGAGAAATTTTGGGACAAATAAATTGGGACTTCTCTCGTACTTTTATTCACCTTTTCATATAAACATATAATATATAAATATAAATCACATGAGCGCGAAAAATTAATTTGAATTTTCTAGTACTTCTGTCAAAAAATGCTCTCAATCAGCAGGACATATTTTTAACTTTTTTTGGTACTTTAGTAATTAGTCCTACTTCAGTAGTTATTTTTTAGAACGTAAGTCCTATAAGTACTCATGAAAAAGTTGATAAAAATGCAACTGTTATATAATATTTGGCCCCTATTTGGGCTTGTGGTCGGTCGATTGACAATTTTGGAGTATAAAAATACAATAAAATTGATTGAACTATGGATCGGAAGAGCATGGGAATTCAATTCTGATATTGCCCTCCTCTAAAATAAATAATAAGAAAGCTAGTGATATTCCCAGTTTTGAAAAGCATTCAGATTTTCAAGTTTTAAGCTCTGAAATTTTCTAACGGACTTTCAAGTTCACCCCACTAGAAAAATTCTATCGAATTTTACATAAGCTGCAACAAGTTTAATTTGAAACCGCTTAGTGAGTTAAATTTGGTCGAACTTGTTTGCTTCAATTTAAAATAGTGCGAGTTCGAAATTAAACGTGTTTCATTATTCAGGATGTGCAAGCTGAAACTAGAAATTGAATTTGGATTTTGCAATTTGCTTGTAGTATGTATTTCGTCCCTGTTGATTAGTTCTATTAAATTTTCAGCACCAAAACTATACATTTAACGAGTTGTCAATGTGAAAACAATGTTTATCATTCATTTGATTTAACTTTACCCTTGATAACTACGGAAAATAAGGGAAAGTATCAACGAAAGGTTCTGCGGTCTCGAAGTGAATAAGCCTTCGAAAGAAAGGTTAGATAACTTTCTACTTTGATTGCCTTTCTCGTCTGTTTGCTCCCTTACGTAATTGTCGCGAGTCTTTATTCTATATTTTCTTTTTTTACAAACGTCACGAGACGTTTAGTCCCTCGTGCAATTACTCTTCGCTTCTGCAAAATTACTGAAAGAAATGTGAAAACATTCAAGAAATGCTTTCTAAATAATTGTGATGCGTGTTTCCTTTTGTGCCAGTTATAATTGCAGCTTTCATGATGATTTATTATTATGATCTAAGAAATATAGTTGAATATGGATAATACTCTTTTAACTTTCACGCAATACCTTCTAGTTGGACGTCAAATATAACATAGTTAGGGTAGGGCCCATGAAAAAAATACTACATTATTTTGGAATTTGCTTTAAGTTCTCTTTTCAACTTCGAAATTGGAAGACATGAATCTAAAAAAACGAAGGTTAAAATTCTTTTTCATATTTTATTGAACACAGATGCCTCGTCATTCTGAAAAATTGAATTTCCCAGCATCTCGATTATGTCTTCGAAATAGCTGGAAAACTGTCACAATAAGCGAAAATATTTTTGAGCAGTGGTAGGAAGGACGAAGGGAAAATCCATCGAAGGGAACTGGGCCAAGTATACAACTTATATTGTGTATCAATATGTCCATGTGTAACACAGGACATACTCGTTGGACACATCCGGTTGAGAAGTAAATATCCCGTTTTCCAGCTAAACGTAAAAGAACACGAGAATGAAATTTACGCTGAATAAAATCCGTTTACACTCCCTTTTTCCCGCTGAATTTTCTTCTAAAAAGAATTTATCGAAATTGTCTGCATTTGCTGCTCAACTTGCACCAATAAAATAGCATGATAATTCTCAATTTTATAGAAATCGCACTAGATGTAATTGAAAGTTTTATAAATCAGATCTTTCAGAGATAGTGAAAAAGTCAATTAAACCTTTCAATGTGGAAGAGAATCTAAGTTTTTCAAGACACGACTTGAATTGTAAGAAACTTGGAAAGCATTTTGTTCACTTTAAGATAGTGTTCTTTCATGAAATTATAATGTTGATCTTGTTCCTTATTCTGTTCATACTCTCCAGTTAAGCCTTGACTCGACTACTTTCTTGAATTTGGACGGTGATTCGAATATAACTTTAAATTCGATGCGAAACGTAAGCTAAAAAGACTTCCAATAACGATTCCGTGGGTAGAATCTAATTAGGAGTTGAATGGGTTTCAAACAAAATTAAAGTTTTTACCTGTCTTTGGCCATTAAATCAATACCGAAAAAGCCCCCCCCCCCAACAAAAATTCATTCACTCGATAAGTTACACCATTATAATGTTCATTATTATTAATTTATAATTTTATTGTGACAGGTTCAATGCCTTCAAGCAAATTTGGACAAGATACAGTTTTGATTTAGCAAACTATCACAATTTAAATTGATTTAAGAAAGATTTATCCCTATGCCTGATTAAAATTAGATCTTACTACTGAAAAACTTTCATTGAATATTTAAAAGAATAAATCATTTTTGAAACATAAGACCCTTTCAATAAGACTCTTCTGTAATTCTATATGTATTCCTTTTCCAATTATTGCTACCTATTTATTGAAATTTTTTCAATCATTCTAATTTAAATTCTTCCTCAACTAATAAACTTGACTGAAAACGTATAATGATACTGAAAAACTTTTTCACAAAATTTGAAAGATTAAATTTCTTATAGCAAATGACAAGAAAGGCTATGCGAGTGTTTGGCGAACGAATCTAAGCCAGTATCGTATTGGTTAATCAATTGTAAAGTTCAGAATGACATCGTCCAACCTCTGATTCTCTCTTCAATTTACTTCGTCATTTAGGATTTACAGTCTACGTTATTTAAAAACCTCTTGAATTTTAATTCTTTCGCTTCTCTTCCGATTTTTTTTGCTGCCGTAGTACTCAAAAAGCGAGTTACAGAAAAGTCGCATATTGAATATTCATGATCTGGATTCCCAGGATCCAATTAAATTTTATTCTTTAATCTCCTGTGTAGACTCATATCGCTTCTTTCCTTCGGAAAATCCGACTGACGGTTTCTCTGACTACTTTGTCTACCATATATAAACGATACGATTGAAATTAATTCCAACAACTGACTGAACATTGATTCTACAGATGAGTAAAAATGGGCTTACTGATATTAAAAAGAAAAATAATAAAAACGCTTTAATGTTTAGGCCAGTCCTAATTTTTAATTTTATAATTTCGCAACTTGTGCTCATAAAAACATCTGGTAGTTTTTTTTACCATTTTAGCTAGGCAGAGCTCGCTTTTTTTTGTTTATAAAACGGTTTATAGAATAGTCCTGATGCAAATTTGGAATTTCCTAGAAATTATAACAACGCATCCCGAAAAATAGAGTTGAAAAAAGTTTCAGAAATCGTGTTTGCGTAGATTGACCCTTTCTATTGCATTTTGAAGCAAAATGATAAACAATAAAATGGAACTAGTCAAAATTCTGAAAATACAAAAATAAAATAAGAACCTCTTATCCTAAATAAGTGACGAGACGAGTGATGATATTTCAAAGTAACTGGATTTTTTTCAAAGTTTTCGAAATTTCGGGACGACTAGACCTAGCCGTAGTGAAAAATGTACTTGCGACCGTATTTAAGCATTTTGATGTCATACGTGCATCTTTAGTTCTTTAAAATATGCATTTTTCAAATTTGACCCTCAAATTAAATTAATTGTGCAACAAATTCTTGAATAATGCTCTTCAAACTACAAGTTTTGTGCAAATTTCATAAAACCTACCTACCTACTACAACAAATAAAGGAAAAACTATAAATTGATCATTTGAAAATAGTTTACTCTTTATTAATAACGATTATTAATTTGAATAATAATAATATTATTATAATTGATAACAAGTAGTGCTTAACTCATTTACTTCTTCAATAAGAGAATGATTAAAAAAACTCAAATGAATTGAGAACGAGCGATTTTCTAAAAATATTTGTAAAAAACTATTCTATGTGTAGTGTGCTTACTGAACCGTAAAAGGAAAAAAATGACTTGAGGAATGTAATTTCCTTATTTATATCTTTATTATCACCATTTAACAATAATTGTTTGACAATCTTTCATGGCCTCTGATGATCCAGCAATATCTATTTATAATTTTTCAAAATATACTGCTTATCATTTTTGTATGAGGAAAACTTTTTTAATATTCGGCATATAACAATACTGCAGTATTTGACTATTTTGTATGCATTTTTAAGATGCGTTAATTGATCCTCTGACGAAGTTTCGATGACATCTTATGATTAATTAAGAAAGACTCATCAAGTTTAGAAAAAATTATATTGTATGCATTGGAATTTTTTTATTTGGAATATAACACTATCATATGTTGAAAAGTTTTTCGTTATGACAGAATACATTGATCGACCTTATGATGGTCTCTCTCATTTTCAGTAAGACAGAAACATAAGCTTGGAAAATATTGAAAGTGTCCACTTTTTTTATTTATTTTTTTTTTTGCGAAAAGCTCCTCTATACCTATACCCATGCTGATGTACAAGATGCCTGGACTAACTCGTTAGCAAGTCGCAAGGATCACTAGAAGTGCTTTTGAGGACGAATAAGGATTTTACTACCTATTTCCAACTTCGATTCCAGATAAGTCTAATCTATTTCAGTGGACAGGTTCAAAAGTTCACTTATTTAACTAAGTCTGGTTTCCAGAGTGACTATATGAAGCTCAGTGCATCGGTTGAAAACGTAAGCTTCCTTTAGGTACCTGAGGGGAACCGATTTTGCGTTCGGTAGAGAGTTAGCTCAATTGGATTAAGTGTATTTGGGGGAAAATCGAGAATTTGCTCTTTACCTCAGACTATGATTCATTTCCTGGATCATTGAAACTTGAAATAAAGAGATTTTTTTAATCCCAGATCCTTCTTCTAGGTGCATTGCCTCTATAGAGTTTATATTTTAGAAAATCGAATTGGTTAAGATCCACTATTCTTAGTAGCGTGCCACGAAATTATTTACATATCAAAGAACAAAACTTATTTATATAATCGTACGCTAGTATAGTCAAATCGGGTTGGAATTTAGCTCCACTGATTTTATTATCTGAACAAGAATTAGGTCATAAGAGAAATTATAATCAAATCACTATAGATTTAGATTTTCGTGTGCAATTACATTTGAGCTAAAGAGCCATTCATTTTTATGTTAAACCATATTCCTGTTTCATATACAAATTGAGATATCCTTCAGAGCTAGGGTATCAAATAGTTTTAACGACGTGCTGTTTATGACCCTAGGTTTAACTATACATATAGACTTGAAATTTGGAAAATTTATTCAACGAAAACTAATCGTTCTATCAAAAAACCTAGAACATAGTTGGATTTTCCTCAGTAATATCTTTAGAAGCTTTTTCAATGCCGGCAAAAAGTGATTTTTTATATAAATAAATTGTTATAAACTATTGGGACACTATTATAAACAAATGTACTATCCGGAAAATAGCTTCGAGTACATTACTAGATTGTAGAATAAAATACCCTCAGGAGGTTTTTTATCACTGTGAACAAATAATTATTTAAAGAAATAAAATGTTACTGATAATTTTCTACGTTTTCAATTGTTTAACGTCTGAAAATATAAACCAAGGCTATTCATCAAATGATAACATCATTATCAACTCGGAACAACTACTCATAGTCAGTGATTATTCAATTAAACACTGTTTTCATCTCCTCCACGCTCACTACATACCAAAAAAGCATGTGCTTATAGATTTGATTAGTTAGCTATTTATTTAAAAGAAACTAATAGTCCTATAAAAAACTAGGAATATCGTATAATATTTACAATATTCATAATTTTTCAATACAATATTGCAAATACAATCAAACATAAATAACAAATGACAAACCTTCTTGACATTTCGTAAAATACAAATAATTTTTAAATAGTGTCCAAATATGCAAATCTATATCCACGTGATTTTTTAGTATGTAGTGACTATGGAGGGGATGATAACATTGTTTGATTGATAATTGTTGTTTAGGAGTGGTTGGCTGAAGTTGTCTATGATGTTATCTTCGAAGAATTAAAAACGTCTACAATTATTATTAACATTGTATTTGTTTAAATAATTATGTTTTCACAGTGATTAAAAAATTCCTAGGGATATTTTATTCAAGAATCTACTAATGTGCTCAAAACTATTTTCGGGCTGATAGATTTGTTTATAATAATAACCCGACAGTTTAAAAGAATTTGATTATTTGAAAAATCATTTTCAAATCAATATGTAGAATTATTGATTAAATTCAGGGTCGTTGTAATTTGTATTATTTCATGCCAATCTTTTTTCTCTCTTTTATCAGTTACTAGAAAACTAGGTAGTAACGGAGATTAGCGTTGATTCTTTAATTTTGAATAGAAATAAATACCCCTCAAATGCGAGAGTTTCAATACATAGATATGAAATGAACAAAAGCGGGGTATGTCAAATCGTTTGAAACAATTTAGCATCAGAATTAATTTTCTCATTCGTTACATTTTTTACTTGTATAACGTATGGCTGTCGAGAGCAGGATGTGGAAACGTAGTTTCATGTCAATAGCGCTAACGGTATGCATCGAGTGCTCTTAAAAACTTGAATTTATATTCTTTGTCTGGCATTGGTGCCGTTATTTCAGTTTTCACAAAAATGGCAGTGCAAAAGACAACCAAGGTATATGTCTACTAGGGGAAAAGAGGGACCCCAGATATATATCAGAACCTCGACCTGGGTCGTGTAATCTAGAGAATAGCCGTCTGCGTGAATGATTACCACGAGAAAAAAAGTATTTTATTTGTTGTACAGATAGAAGCAAGAGGCGCCTTTAAATGCCCTGCTTGCTTTGTAAATAGCTTGTTTTTTAGCAATATCTTCAACGCGACTCAAATGGAGGATGTCACATAAATATAGCTTACTTAATTTTCAAGCAGGAAGTACTTTAAACTTGGCTGCTTTAATGATTCGGGATTGATTGGGTATTCTAAACTTTATGATGATAATATTTTTCGTCCTTCGGATTTTTAAAAATTTGTATTTAAAATTTGTAACAGAAAAGAAAAAAGAGAAGGGAAACTGACGGAGAAAAATATTTTAAAGGACTTTTGTAACTCAAAAAAGGCAAAAGAGAAAAAAGAAACGGAGAAGAGAGGAAGACCACGAAATAAGTAAAAAAGTAAAAGAGCAGAAAAAAATAAAGAAAAAAGGTTTTACTCCTCTCAAAAAGGTATGTATTGTAATAAATGATTGAAGATTTGAATCACGATTTCAAAATTATTGATTCCGCTGAAGTGTTGCAACTCGCCCCGCATGTATGTACAACTCGCCCCGGGCCTAGGGCGAGTTGAAACATTTTCCGCATCATCTAATTTCGCTTTTAATGAACTCAGTTATTAAATGAAACTTTTGATACTTGTCGTCATACATATAAGACTAAGGTATACAAAACAAGATAACAATAATATTTTTCGAAAAAGTTCGTCACAAAAAATATAAAAAATCGAAAACTAAAAAGTGATTCAACTCAGCCGGGTCTCCCCTATTCTCGAAAATAAACGCACATGATACGTTTGAATACGTTTACATATAATACGTACCACAGAACATATTATGAATTCCCCTTGAAGGCAAAACTCTGTCCAATCAGGACAGTATGAAACTCTTTTCAAGCGCATATTTAATGTCCAAAAAGCTTAACTGAGCGTAAAAATTTTGATAGGGTAAAAGAATCAGGATAAGGAAAAATATGGCTAGCTGTAATTAAAATAATTCCTGTTATGAAAAAGTATAAAAAGAAGAAGTGATCCTTCTTAAAATGAGGTTGGTCCTAAAAAGGGCCGTTCGGTATGCTGAAGATATCAGATTAATAAATAAAGTCAGAATTTTTCTTCTCTTTGATGCAACTTTTTTCTTCATAGAAGTTTTCAATCAAGTTTAAAGTAGCAAAGATAGCGTCTGGTACATGACTTTGTTTAGAGTCAATTAAGGGGGGATTTGCTTTAGAAGGCTCAAAAAATAGATTTTTCTTTGTATTGCTCAAATCTAGTCCTAATATAAATGAGAATATGCATTTAAAGTTATGGTGGCTGATTCGCAGTATTTTCAAAGATACAGCACTAAACGCGGTGGAGTGTTGAGCAGGTATACGATCGCTCGGGCAGATGGAGCGCGCGCTTCACCCCTCGGTCTGATAATTCCGAACTGTGTACCTGAAAAGGTTCAACGGTCCTTCGAAAAAATATTACGAATTCGTGAAAGTGGAGCAGGAATATCTGATTAGCGTATTATTACTGTAAGTAATCGAAAATTAGAATTTTTTCTAATCGTAAACTTTGAAGCGTGTTTTCTCGAGTTTTCGTTTTTACGATTTTTCTAAACTGGCGGGCGTGATTGTAAGAAAACGACCAATAAAAACGAACCAAGGTTTGTTAGCTATAGTTTTGTATCCTCTTTTATTTGAACTAAATAGATTCATGAAAACAAATTTCTAAGCAACTTTTTTAGCAAGTTGAAATGATTTTTCACGTTGCAAACAGCACATTTTTTCAAACTTGAGAAACATTTTTAATTTCACAATTTTTTCGGGGTTTTCTTAATTAACATAGAAGAAAAATATATAAAAAGTAAAATTTTCTCTGGTCTTTCATTTCCGATGGAAATTACAGGTTCCATCTTTCCCGCCGTTTGCAGACTCTAATTGCAAGGTGCTGCACAAATGTTCATAAAGATCAGCTGCGTTTGAATATTTTTCTCTCAAATAAATTTTTCTATAGTGTTCGAATATACATTAAAATATTCTATAAATTTCACCAGACTTGCTTATTTTTTTCTGTCCGAAAAAAATCCCCTCAAAACCCTTTTTTAGGCCTCCTAAAGAAGGATCCCCCTTAAACATACGAGAAATTGCTAAGCCAAATTAAGCACCTCTGAATTCCATTGATGATGTTACATCCTGATTCTCAGCATCATTCTCGTACTCAGATTTCGAAGGTTCTTGTTCCTTTACATTATCCAATACCTCACCATCTGTAGGTTGTGTAGCAATTATTAAATTAGTGTGCCCATAAGAAAACTCTTCAAAATTTACATCTGTAAATCCTAATATCCTTTATAGATCAGTCCACTCTTCATAAATATCATATCCGCAGAATGCTCGTCTTTTTCTTGTGAAGTCAGACCAAGCTTTCTTCAAATCGAAAAACGTATCCAACAAATTCAAATCTGGTGTCCCCTTTTTCTCATCATAACCCTTGAACAATCTTGTTATGATTCTCTTTCGGTAATTAACTTTAAGGTTCTTGGTAATTCCTTGATACATTGGTTGCAATTTTGCCGTGAAATTCGGTGGCAAGCAAACCATTTATACGGCTTCCAGTGTATGCATCAATAACTTTTTGATTGTCTGTTTGGAATTTTCCATCAGTTTTATGAAGCCAGTCTTCATATACTAAACTGGTCATCCAACATTTTTTATCGTTCTTTTTGAGCACTGGTAAGGACTTGACTCTCTTGAAACATCGTGGATTCTTTGATTTGCCTGTTATAAAAAATTTAGGTTTTTCTTGATCAGACATATTAGCGCAGACCATAACAGTAACACGATCTTTGCTCTTCTTTCTACCATGACATGTGTTCACATACAATCGCCTAATTTATAAATATGATTTTTTTAAGTATGTTAATTACTCACTGCCGTATTTCGTATTATGGAGGTTATCATCACGGCGGAGCATATAATATTCATCGAATTATCGAGGAATTCGAAATTATCGAACTTGGATTTATCAAGAAATATCAACATGAGAAACGTCGAGTTTCAGCCGGGGCCTAAAAAAAGTTCGAATCGTCGAAAATTCATATTATAGAGGTTCGTGTTATCAGAGTTTCACTGTATTTGTCTCTAATGAGCCGGAAAGAAGGTACACTCGAACTTCAATTTGTGCACGGTTTTGGATCTGACGTTCGTTAACCAGCTTTCCTTGACAATCCGTTATGATTTATGGAAAAATATTGAAAGAATTGTAGCTTTTCAAAATATCTACAATTTTTTGAAAATTTTTTTCATAATATTCGTCTGTTTGGTTTCATGCTTTAAAATTTTGGAAAACTCGTTTCATATTTTTTTTCTGAAATATTTGACAGATAATTCAAAAATATCGGCAATGTCAAATCTTCAGTAACCTAATAGTTATAATCTTTTTAATCACCTTTTTTTTTTATCTCGAGAGCGCAGTTTGCTAAAAGTTTAGTACAAGAAAAATATTGTGAACCAATTGTAAACGAATTTATTTTAATATGTTAGAGGGTTGATAAAATAATTGTCAAAGCAAAACAATTCTTTTTCAATTGCATAGTTTCAATCTGAATTTTCGGATATTTTAAACGAGTGGAAATGAAAGTTTTCATCATGTGATAAGGGGGAGATTATTCAGATGAAGCACGTAGTCATAGATTCATGCTTAGGAGATGGGATGGTTTTCGAAAATAATAAAAACTCTTCGACTTACATGTATATTTTAGGAAAATTTATGAGTGCGTGGAGTGCCATATAGATTCTAGGTAGAAATTTATGCCACGTCGATTTAAAAATATATTCATGTGGTCATTGGTCGACATAACTGGGCGAATGTTCGCATTGAGGAAAGTCCGGTTTGAAGTGCTCGTACGATTTTTCACCCTATGTCCCGAACACTTCGGTACAGCCGAGTATACGCGCCTTTTTTACACTTTTTCTCCACTTCTGGTTAATGGATCGCGCGTAACAAAGTAAGGGCGTATTTGCTACTCTTTTTCGTCCAGTCGTTTGTCAGCACTTGCGCGAGAAAGAAAAACTCAACCTTTGCTTTCGGGTAAGAATATATCGACTTCTCTAAGTAGAAAAAAGGTGCAAGGAGAACCAAAGTAATGCATGATTAATTTTGCGATGGCATGCTTCTTCGTTATTTAAATTCGTATTCAAAGATCATTCAAAAAAATGTATCGTATTATATTCTCTGTATATTTCACAAAATAGCAATCTTTTTAATTTTCTTGACTTCACCTTTTATTTTTTTATCAATTTATTCTCATTGCAAGCCAAAGTTTAAAATCTAGTTAGAAAAATTGGATTATTCTCTAACTAATGTGCAAAATGCACATAGTGTGTCTTGCGATTAGGAAAAATAGAGCACGAAAGGTGATATGAACGTGAATCATGCAAATTTGAGTTTCCATGCAAATGCACGTCATACAGAAAGTCGAGTTGCACGTATTTCAATGAATCTCTGTCAACGCTCTGTGGTCAGTTCTCTGTATTCGTCCCAGAGAATCACAATTTTTTATTGTTATCTGCTTTTCCAGATAACACCAGATAGTATCAGAGATTTCAGCTTCATGTTTGGCCTATCTCACATGATATTGAATAGTATAAAGGTCAAATTTTAAATGGATATTTGATGTTTTAGCTGCACAGTGCACATGCAGAGTTCCCAGAAGCATATATGCACATATACTGTCAACTATGAGTTATGATGGTTTGCTCTAAGTTTTGTCAGAAAAGTCGATATGTATCACGAGAATTCAGTTTCTGTAATATGGAAAATAAGAAATAAGAATTTTGAAAAGGTTCCCTCGGCGAAATTCAAATTTTTGCATTTATACCCTATTCATACATATATTCATGAAACTGACATTCTGAATCTGAAAGATGCTGGAAAATATTCATATTCTTTATACTTGAAATACTTTTAAAAATCTTTGTCTTGTGAAATTATTTGACATTTGTGTTCGGCTCAAATTTTCTTTTCTTCATAAACAATAGGGTGGTTTGAGTGAAAAAAGTAGTTTTGATTTTGGGATAAACTTACAAAAATCCTTTAGCTTTATTTTTGCTGAAAAATCTTAAACAGCCCTTACAAAAGATGTTAATACGAAAAACGGTAAATAAGTAAAGAGCACACACACACACACACACATATATATTGGTAGTGTGCATAATGCAGCGAGAGCTCTGGCAGATGCAAATCGTAAAACAAAACCAACGGTTGATCATAAGACAAAAAAAGATGAATGAATCAACTCAGCACAAAGATAGGCTAGGCAAGGCAGTATGCTTCCCGCATTCAGTGTGTCATTGACTACATAACATCTGGCAGGACTTTCACTGCCAAGGTTCGACAGTTCGCGCGCGA